>JAGKTI010005799.1:24921-41372 GCA_018397915.1 Birgus latro
AGGCAATGTCACAGTTATTAATCTCCTAAGATTAGAGGAATTTTATTTTCATTTCTTCCCTTACAGATGCTTAGTGCCATCTTGACCTACTTCATCATTATCATCCAGTTCCGACTCTCAGGCAGCCCCACCTCATCCACACCTGCCATCACACCTGACGACACCAACACAACTTCAACCATCTAACAACCGTATAAATATTAACCAGGGGATAATATTTATGTCAGAGGTATAGATAGTGTGACGAAGGATTTTGTGTTATTGTCTGCTAATGTTCTCTATTTCCAGATTCTTTCGCCATCCAACACCAGCTACTGTCTTCTGGGCATATGTTAATTATGTGATGTATTAGTATTTGATATATGTAGTAATGATTATAGTATAATCTGGCATGTGTATTGAGATTTATCAAATGTTTATCATGCTGATTTTTGTGGCACAAATAAATTATGACTTTCGTGAATAGACGTTATAGCAGTTTCTTAGGGGTCGCTGTTTCTGTCAGCCATAATACTATGTAAAGTGCAGACTGGCTTGGGAGGAAGATAGAGACCGGAGGATTGGAAGACAGGTATTATTATTCCCCTGTACAAAGGAAGGGGGGAAAAGGAAGTATGTTGTAATCATAGGGGTATTTGTTTTCTTAATGTAGTGGGAAGAGTGTATTGTAGGATGCTTATTGACAGGGTTAGGAAATAACAGAAATTATTTGTAGAATAACAGGTAGGCTTTTGGAAGGGAAGTAATTGTGTAGATCAGATATTCATCCTAAGGTCTTTAGTGGAAAAGTTTCTAGAGAAGGGAAAGAAGTTGTATGCAGTCTTCAAGAATTTGGAGAAAGCATTTGACAGAGTAGATAGACAAGGAATGTGGAAAATATGAAGAATATATGGAGTAAATGGGAAGTTGTTGAATGTTGTGAAGAGTATGTATGAGGATGCTGGGTCTGCGGTGCATGTGGATGGCGAATGAGTAAATGTTTCTATCTGAATATTGGATTGAAACAGTGGTGTGTCATGCCTCCATGGTTGTTCTCCCTGTGAATGGATTGAGTCATAAAAGACATGCAAGGGAGGGACAAAGTAGGGCGCAGATGTTGAAACGACCCTACTTAGAGAGGGCAGCGTTTGTAAACTTCCTGTTTTGTTCTTTGCAGATGTTACTGTATTCTTAAGTGAAGACGGAGGGGAACTGCAAGGCTTGGTAAATGAGTCTGGGAGAGTGTGTAAGAAATGGAGTCAAAAGGTGAATGTAGGGAAGAGTAAAGTTGTGGTCTTCAAGAGAAATGCATTGTGAGACTGGATGGTGAGGAACTGGAAAATGTGAATGTATTTGAGCAGTTGGGTAGTGTGATGAGTAAGGATGGTAGTTTAGAGGATGAAGTGTTTGAAAGGGCACAACAGGGAAGAACGGTTGCTGGTTCTTTGAAAGCAGTGATAAAAAACAGGGAAGTGAGCACGGAAGTAAAAAAGTCGCAGCGTGATAGCATTATGATACCAACTCTAACACTTGGAATCGAAGCTTGGACCTTTTGGGAAGAACACAGGTCAAGAGTGAGAGCAGTGGAAATGAGTTATTTTTGACAAGCATGTGGAGGTACATCGAGAGACTGACAAATGGGGAAGCAAAGGAGCGTTGTGGTGTGGATGGGGATGTGATAGAAAGCATTAGGACAGTGGTTCTTAACCTTTTCACTACCACGCCCCCTCTGGTAGTTGGTCCTTCCCTCCACCCCCCCCTGCGCATCTTCAACCAAATTGATAAAATTCCCTCCAAGATTATAAGGAAACACTGAAAAAATGGGTATTTTTAGTCTTTCTACTGAGCATAAATTCTGTGCAAACAATATACCCAGCATATTTAATGAGGTTACTCTCTTACTAATTTAATGAGATACTTGACTCTGTTTCTTAGCTACCAGATCTTGAATGCATGGTCGAATGCCAGAGGGTGCACAACGCAAGTCCCCTTCAGCGTTCAGCCTGTTTCTGTACTTGGTCTTGACAGCAATGAGCATGGAAAATGCAGCTTCACAAAGATACGTGGATGCAAACATTGTCAGAATCCGAAGAGCTTGATGTGAAATCAGAGGGTAAACAGGAAGGTACTTGAACCAGAACGTCTCAAGATCCAGTTCTTTGAAGTCCTCCTCAGCTGAGGAGTTGAACTTCAACTCAAGAAAATACTCTTGCACTTCATCCGAAACATCAACTACCCCACATTGAAATGGGTTCCTGATGAATTTCCAGGTTTCACGCTTCTCGTCTATATCTGGGAAGTATCTGATTAATTCTGCTTTCAAGTCACTCAGATGAGTGATTATTATTATTATTGTTATTATTTTTAGACTCAGATTCAAGGTAAATGTGAATGAAAGCAGAATCCAAGTTACTAAAACTGGCTGTATTTCCATCCTGAATTCATCTCCAGAGGTCGAGTTCGGCCTTGTAGAGTCGAATGGTGTCGTGGTGCATAATGATGTTGATGTTTTCCCTTGTAGTTTAAGGCTGATTGTACTCAGCGTTTCGAAGATGTCCACCAGATAAGATAGAGATAGCAGAAAGCCTTCAGACTGGACCTTGTTGTGGAGATCTGCTTTCTGCTCTGAATCTAGAAGCATTGCTATTTCTCGTAGTTCATAAAGCCGTCCAAACATATTTTGTATTTCACAATCATCTTGATATTTGCCATGCTCATGTTAAGAGAAATTCCTACTTTTCCCCCCGGGCTCACGCCCCCCCTGAAATTTACTCTCGCCCCCCTAGGGCGGTGCGCCCCCCAGGTTAAGAACCTCTGCATTAGGAGAAATACACTGAGATGGTTTGGCCATGTGGAGAGATTGGAGAGCAAGAGACTGAGGAGAGTGTATGTGAGTGAGGTGAAGGAGGGGAGAGAGGGGGGGGGGAGACCGAGGATGAGATAGAGGGGTGGAATAGAGAGGTATATGAGAGAGGGTGAGTGTGAGCTGGTGTGTGGTCAGCGAAATGGCAGGGAACAGGACGACATGGAGGCGATCTGTTTGTGGCCAACCCTTTCAGAATTAAGGCGTCTGGCTATAGATAGACAGATAGACAGTATAGTGTTCTGGCTGGTCCAGGATATGCCACGATATCCTGTATGATTGGCTAACTATAAACTGAAAGTTTAATCTCACGTTCTGGATTGGAACATTACTTACCCTGGGTCCTGAATGCCGGTTCTTATTTTTACAGACGTCTCGGGTCATATTCCATCATTAAATTTAGAACTGAACGTAAAGTTTGTCACTGCACAGAAAATTAGTGTTCCACGGGGAAAGATCTTCCGAGGTTATTATGTGTGCAGATTAATTTACTGCATTTACTGAAGCAGTTTAACGTTTGCTAATACAAAGACTTCCTTTTCCATGATATTTATATTGATATTTGTTCCTGCTAGATCAAGTTCTATAATTATAGTTTAATATGTTCAGTGAAAAGAGACACATTTGAGAGCATTCTTTCATCCAGTATTGAGAAAATAATCAAGATTAACTCCTATACCACAGTTTTCAGTTTTTTTTTTTTTTTTGTGACAGCCTATCAGTATACGCCTTTTCTCTTTTCGTATCTTCCTTCTGGTTTTCGTCTGATATCCTGAATTCAGCTCGTTTAGTCTGATATCCTGAATTCAGCTCGTCTAATCGTCTTCTGAAATATGTGACACAAGTAGTGGCTGCAACACCAGGTTCATCTGAATGTGAACCAGGGAAACTGCAGGCTAAAGCGGACCTTTTGCACCTCACCATCTTTCCTTTCGGGGAGTAGGGGAAGGAGTCACAGGAATTTACAAAACCGGGCAGCGGAAGTACTTTGTTGTTATATTCTGCGCCAAGCATGACGGGGTCCCTCTCCAGCATGAATTTTATATATAAAATAGATGTAGAAAATATTCTTAGAATCTCACAATCCACTAAACTCCCCGACAATGTGAAACTATGAATTATATGTTTGGTTTAAAGTTAACTGCAACAGGCAGATGACATTTGTTATTATATTCATGCCTTCTTACTGCCTCATTCAGTTTTTGGATACTCGTCAAATATGTAAGGAAAATTACTGCCAGGGAGCCTCATAAATGCTTATCAACATCGTCTGCCAACAGCGAGAAGCAGCAAATAATGTGTACTGACTGTAATGGCTTTCATGTGTGTGTGTGTGTGTGTGTGTGTGTGTGTGTGTGTGTGCGTGTGTGTGTGCTGAACTGCATTGTGTACCATAAACTTCCTCACGTTCTCTGTCAACACAGTTTAGCGTTGTATTGCCACCGTTATTGACTGGTATATGTGCAATACTTTAGATCTCTCTCTCTCTCTCTCTCTTGGTGGTGCAGGGATGGTATCAAGAACACCGTATTTTATTTAGGAATTATAACGTTCTTCTCTACATAATGTACTATACTTTAGCTATTTCTATCATGCATTTTTTTCAGGGGCGTACTTAAAGCCTTCACACCATGCATTAGCCTTGTGAATCACATTCTCACCCGACTTATCTAAAGGCACGAAACTCATTAAAGTGGATATTAATGAAGAAAATCCTGTTCCATTTAACCTCCAATACAAGACGTTCTCTGGCCTTACCAGCAGACCCTCTCCAAACAGGCACCATCAGGGGTATATACGCGGGTAAGCACTCCCCACCTTCCTTTGTCATGGTCGCCCTCCATTCCACATGCGTCGAGCTTTTGAGGGAGCATGGTGATATCATTTGTACACATTCATACTGTTCAAAATTCTTAAGGCTCATAGTACAAGGGCGAACCACTGACCAAAAGTAACATTTCAACGAAACTATATTACTTTGTCTTGGTTAGAGCCCCATGATTTCTCCAGCTTAGGACAGATGTTCTGGAGCAATATGAATTATAGATCTTGTGCATCATATAAGGCACAATCCGTTGGTTACATCAACGAAATGTCCCGTTGTGTCGACAGAGTGAAAAAGATAACCGAGGGATTGGGAGGACAGGTAAAATATACAGCTGAGACACAGTAAATTACAGTGGGGTGGATGGGAAGGAGTGGGGTAAAGCTGCCATGTGAGGCAGGGTACAGTATTGTTGGGTGGGCTGGGACTGGATCAGCTAAAATTCAGTGGGTGAGGGAGGTAGTGGCAGCTTTGGGTGTAGTGCAGTGTGGTAGTGTTGGGGCTCGGTTGGGTGGGGTGGAGTGAAATAATTGTTGGATTGAGTAGTGTGGAATAAAGTCAGATTAACTTGTGAGGAAGGGCACAGCATGGTGTGGCTGAGTGGGCTAGAGTAGGGCAATGGTGAGGCTGGGTGAGGCAAAGTATGTTAGTGGTTAAGATTTGTGGGTTCCAGTAAGGTAATGGTAGAGTTGGGTGTATTGGAGCGGGTTAAAACTGACAAATGAAGTAGGGTTCAGCATTGTGAGTTTGAGTGGGGATGAGTGGGGTAATGGCAGGGTTGGGAGGGCGGAAGGAGGTAAACTCAACAGTCGAGTTAGGGTATAGTATGATGGTGTAAGAAAAGGTGCACTTGGGAGCCAGTGACAGGTAAGGTAAGAGAAAGTGTGGTGGGGTTGGATAGAATGGAGAGGGGTAGTTGTGGAACTGGGTAGGATGGAGTGGGGTAATGGTGGGACTGGGTGAGGTGGGCAGAGTACAGTCATAGATGAGAGAGGGTAGAAAACGACGGGTTTGGGTTGAGTGAAGTGAGTAAAAATTAAGGGAAAGATGCGATATAGTACTGTGGGATCAGGCTGGCTGGGATGAGGTAATGATGAGAATGGGTGGCGTGGAATGGCATAAAACTGAGAGAAGGGTGATGCTGGGCTGGGTGGAACAGGATACTGGGGATTGACTGGGTTGGAGTGGTATAAAAATGACAGTTGAGGACGAACAGAGCATGCTGGGGTTGCGTGAGGCAGAGTAGGAAAATGTGGGGTCGGATGCGATGGAGTAGGGTTATAGCGGGGTTGTATGGGGTGGAGAAAAATTAAATTCACAGGTGAGGTATGGCAGAGTATGGAAGGCTTTGGTAGGGTGGAGTGAGATAAAGACGGGTTTGACTGGTGTGGACAGGGGAATTTGAGGTGTGGACTGGGTTGGAGTGTAATACAATTGACATGTGATGTTTACAGTACGCGGAAGCTGCCTGGGTTAGAGAAAAGTAGTGCCGGGGTCGGGCTGGAGTGAGATAAAATTAACAGATGAAGAAGGGTACAATATGGCAGGGTTGTGTGGTATGGAATGAGGTAATGGGCATGTTGGATGTGGTGAAATTGGGTAAAACTGACTGGATGTAGAAGGTACAGTATATTGGGGATGGGTGGGTTGGAAAGAGATATCACTGGTGCAGGGTAAGTTTGAGTGAGGTAAAAATCAAAGGGTGAATAAGGCTACACTATGATGGAGTTGTATGGGGTGGAATGGGCAATGGTGGGGTAGCGTGGGGTGGAGTGGGGTAATGGTGGAGTCAGGTAGGTTGGAGTCGGGTAAGACTGACATGTGAGGTGGGGTAGAGGATGGTAGTGTTGACTGGGGTGGAGAGGAGTAATGGTGGGGTTTGGTAAGGTGGAGTGAGGTAAAATGAGAGTTGAGATACGGTACAGTATGGCTGGAACTGTTGGTGGAGTGGGGTAATGGCGGGGTTGTACTGTACGGGCTTGAAAGAGGTAACACTGACAGGTGAGGTAAGGTAGGATTGAGACCAGTGGGTTTGGGTTGGGTGAAGTGAGGTAATATCCTGACTCACACCATCCATCAGTCGACTGATCAACATTGGGAAACACATGCAGTAGCCCTTGATATTGCTAAGGGTTTTGACAAAGTGTGGCACTATTCCCTGCTATCCAAACTCCCTTGCTGTGGACTAATGTCTTATGTTCCTGATTTCCTCGTATCTCAGTACCAAACAGATAAGAGTAAAAGAAGATAATGTATATTCCAATTTTCACTCAGTAAATGCCGGCGTGCCACAAGGATAAGTTCTGGTGCCAACCCTACTCCTAATTCATATTAATGATCTCTTATCTGTCACCCATAGTCCCATCCATTCATATGCAGATGACTCATCACTTCTCAGTTCTTTCACACTTAAACATCCATTCACAGTTTAATATCTCCAACTCACAACTCATTACAGCCATCTCCAAAAAATCAAGGCTGATCTAGGATCATTGAATAGGGACAGAATAACCCTGTCTCATTTAATACTAGTAAAACCAAATCTATACAATTTACTAACTGACAGATACGGCCAGATTCCTATATTACCTTTAATACTGCTATCTCCAAGAGTACTGAAATTATCGGTGTTTCACTTAACAGTACCCTCAGCTGGACCTCTCATGTTAGATGACTTGCTAAAACTGCCTCAAAGAAACTCGGATTATTGCACAGAGTTCGTACCTTCTTTACTGACAAGCAGTGAGCTATAGTTTATCAGAGTCATGTGCACTGTTAGCTGGAATATTGCTCTCGCTTGTGGAATGGGTCTGAAAAACAGCTAGACAAAATTCAGAACAAAGCTGTTTGAATTTTTAATACCTCTGCTATCACAAATAAACTACCTCCCCTACTGGTAAGAAGGAATGTTGCCTCCCTTGCATTATTTTCCAGATACTTTATGGCAAATGCTCAGACGAAATTGCATTCATTGTGCCACCTTTCCATGCCTTCCCCTGTGCTCCACGGGCATCTGGTAGCGCTCATGACTGGAATGTCACACTGCCATCTTGCAGAATTTCCGCCTATCAGAAATCTTTTGTTCCCAGAAATGCATCTCTTTGGAACTCGCTTCCTCAAAGTTGTTTCCATCCAAACTTCAACCTACGGCTCTTCAAGTCCAATTGTTACAGATTTTTTATGGATGGACACCAGTGATCTGGTGTATGGATCATTTCTTTTATTCATTTGTATTTCCGTTCCTGTTCTGTTAGTTTAAAAGATGAAAACTAAGGCTGAGTACAGAGAAATTGTGTGGGATGGAGTGAAGTTACGGTCGGTTGAATGTGAAAGATGAGGTACGGTACAGTTTTGTCCAGTTGGGCGGGATGGAGTGGGTTGATAGCAATAGTGGGTGGGGTTGAGCTAGGCAATCGTTTGGTTGGACTGGGTGATATTAGTAAAGGTTGTGTTGGGCTGAGTGACGTGCATTAAAACCTCAGTCTTTTAACTGCACTGATGCACCTTTAACTTTTTCTATCACTTTTTCAATGGTCATTACTCCTCTGAACTGTCTGATTGCATCCCCCCCACTGGTAGCAGGGGCGTGTTGCACCCACCTAGTAAGAAACTCTCATTCCTTTTCTGTCCGACTCTTTAATGCAAGAGTTAACCTTAACTCCCAGTCTTTCAAGTATGCAACAGGTCACCTCTGAAACTGTCTTCCTCTGTCTTTATTTCTTACTGCCTGTGACCTCCAGTCTTTCAAGCACAATGTGTCCAGGCATCTCGAAATGAACGGATCGTGAATTTTGGATCTCTTTTATCTTGTTTTTGTTTTTTTCTTGGAGGGAAGAATCTTGCCGGCTTCTGGCCTTTGGCTCCTTCTTCCTTGCATAAACAAAAAAGTGTGGTAGGGCAAAGAAAAGTTGGATCAAGTGGGATGCAGTGGGATAATGTTGGGAGTGGGTGAGGTGGAGTGGCCTAACGGTGGAGAGGGGTGAGTGTGGAGTGGCCTAATGGTGGTGAGAGGTGAGGGATGGAGTTGCCTAATGGCGGTGAGAGGTGAGGGGTGGAGTGGCCTAATGGTGGTGAGAGATGAGGGATGGAGTTGCCTAATGGTGGTGAGAGGTGAGGGATGGAGTTGCCTAATGGTGGTGAGAGGTGAGGGGTGGAGTGGCCTAATGGTGGTGAGAGGTGAGGGATGGAGTGGTCTAATGGTGGTGAGGGGTGAGGGGTGGAGTGGCTTAATGGTGGTGTTTGGTGGAGTGACGTAATGGTTGTGTAGGGTGCAGTGACGTAATGGTGGTGTAGGATGGAGTGGCCTAATGGTGGTGTAGGATGGAGTGGCCTAATGGTGGTGTAGGGTGGAGTGACGTAATGGTGGTGTGGGGTGGAGTGACGTAAAGGTGGTGTGGGGTGGAGTGGCCTAATGTTGGCGTGGAGCGAAGTGACCCGGGGGTGCTGTAGGGTGAAGTGACTTAGGGGTGCTGTGGGGCAGAGTGGCCTAATGTTGGTGTTTGGTGGAATGGAGAAGAGTGTTATCGATATGTAGGGTAGGGCTGTGGTACTGTACACGTTGCTTGCATTCAGTATTGTGATGCCAACCAGATGTTTGAAAGAGCTTCCTTTACCATCGCAGTCTTCCTGACGCAACGCTGACAATCTTCATGCCATACTTGCCGGCAAAATTAATGTTTTGTTGTTGTTGCTTAATTCCAGCCTGTCTAGCTGAGAACATCCATCTGCCATAGGTTAGCAACTGCTTCTGTGGGGCCGCTATCAAGGTACGGTATAATATATCACCATGTAAGGAACCGGCATTCCTTTTTAGTACACAGCACCTCGCCAGGGCTGAACCAGGTCCTTCTCACAGGAAAGTGCAATAAAATAAGAGGAGCCCTGACTCTTGCATGGATTTTGCAAATGCTTCACTCCATCCAGTATGTGTAGGCTCCTTGTTCACGTCAGCTTCATGTTGTTATTATAGTCCACGATAATGTTAGGTTTCCTAATGCACTGGTCCGTCCTCTGACTCTAGCTGACTACAGTGTCTCGGCGCTGGATGATGGTCATAGTGAACACATCCTCTTTTCCTGCACAGTGCAACACCAGCATTTTTTGACGTCAATTACTGCATGTGACAGGCTTCGTGAAATGGATCATGTGGTAGCTGTTTTGGCAACCTGATGCACAGGAGCATATGCTGTGCTCGTGCAGGAAGACTGATAGGGCGAGTGGGTCGTGTATCGATATTCAGCACAGCTCTTTTTCCCAAGCACAATACTATCATCATCCTAACGGTGAATCCCAGAAAACCCATACAAACAGGTCATTTCTTATAATTCGTGATCATTTTGTCCCTACCTTTTTTGCTTGGTAAATTAGACAACTGGAACTATATAAAAGAAAATTAGCTGATAAGTGATGGCTAACTCAGATAGGAAACAATTTCAAAATGGCCACATCCCACAATCCTGAAAAACATAAATGTAAAATCTTTGTCATCCGATGAGGTGGTATTTCGAATGAGCTGTTCTTTTCCATAAAATCGGACTTTACACATCCAGTGAAGTATATAGTGTAGGGTTTGGGAATCATTCTGACTTCTAAAAGCAAGATGGCCGTGTTCTCCTGTGCTGAAAATTGCCAGACTGTAATATCTCCGGCACCAGATAAGCTACGTACGCATGTGAAGTGTTGTTTTCCAGAATTACTAGCAAGAAAAAACCGATTGGAATAGTTATTTAATTCCAGCCTTCCTAACCACTCACTGATAGATACTGCCATTATAGGTAAGTAAAATTTTCCTTTTTTTTTTGTACGAATATAAATCATGAACATTAGTAGTTAAGTCAAAGCATTAAAATATGGTAGTCACATTTCAAGAAAATTATTTTCAAATTCAGGTATGATACTAGAAAATGCCCTAATGATCTTGATTTAAATGTATTATTTCTTTTCATTTATTCCAAATGTATCGTATGCCAATGTGATGAAAGGTGCTGCCTCCAAAGGTGACCCCAGAATCCATGAAAGAAGCTAGAGCGAGGAGTCCCAACACAAGGTAGGGCAGGAACATGAGTTTATCTTACTCTTGGTAGACCATGTCCATAGATGACAGTCTGGATAACATTACACCATTGAAATGGGAGCCCATTCAGAGGAAATCTTCTTGAATGACAAGAGTTCATGATAATTTTCAATATGTACACGACGTGGAATTGATGATGGAAGCAGAAGGTCACCATATGCATAGCTCATACCATGCACTGTCCAGTAATCCTCTCTCTCACAAGCTGAAAAACGCAAACACATCTCAGGCAAGTCAAGAAACAGATAAAGCAACAGAACAACAACATCCCTCCGTGAAGTCAGTGCCAGTACAAGTTGAACACATGCTTCATGCAGTGGGGCATTAAATCAGCAGTGGAACGAAGACCATCAACCATTCATGTACCAGACTGCACCAAAGAAACAGCTGTGACCTGGGGCAGAGGATGCATGCAGATATCACGAACTGATAGTAATGACCATTCTGTCTTATTAGTTCAATGACGTACCTTGCGACGTACACCTTCAATAATCAGCCTCATGGGAAGATGCAGAAAGTATCACCTTTAAAACCACTAACTGAGGTGTCGAGAAAATAGATATCCGGAATAAACGGGGATCCACCAGACAACGTGAACTGAGATGATGGTAGGAAGTGAAAGGATAATTGTAAATAATCCCATGCCCATGCAAGAGGCACCTTACCTTTTTTTTTTTTTTTATGCAAGGAAGGAGGAACTAAAGGCCAGGGGCCTGCAAACTGTTCCTTCCAAGAAAAAAAACAAAAACAATACAAAAGAGAGCCAAATTAAAGATCTGATGATTTCGAGACGCCTGGACACACTGCGTTTGAAAGACTGGAGACATAGGAAGCAAGAAATACAGACAGAGGGAGTCAGTTCCAGAGTTGACCTGTTTCATAAATGAAGGACTGGGAGTAACGGGTAACTCTTGCATTACAGACTTGGACAGAAAAGGGATAAGAGTTTGTTGCCAGACGGGTGCTACATGCCCGTCGTACAGGTGGAGGGATGCAAGCAGACAGTTCAGAGGAGCAGTGACCATTGAAGTAGCGACAGAAGAAAGATAAAGATGCAACAGTGCGGCAAAGAGACAGATGAAGGGAGCCAGTAAGAGGAGAGTTAATGAGACAAAAAGCCTTTGACTCCACCCTATTGAGAAGAGCTGTATGTGGGGAGCCTCCCCACACATATGAGTTGTACTCTACACAGGGGCGAATAAAAACTGTGTACAAAGTCAACAACTGCGCTGGGGTAAAGAAGGTACGGGGTCGGCTTAGCACACCTAATCACTTGGAAGCAGATTTTACAAGCGATGTAATATTATCTTGCCAAGATAAGTCCCGAGTGAATGAATCCCCAAGCATTGTTCAAGGATGATGCAGAATTGAGCTGAATATTATTAAACATTAGTGGATAATCCTGTGGAAGATTCTGGCGGGGTGATAGGTGTAAGAATTGAGTATTTGATGCATTAAAAACAACATGAATATTTTTACCCCAGTCAGAGATACGAGCCAAGTCACACATTAGGTGTGCCATAGCCTCAATCATTTTTTGTTGGAGTAACTGCTGAGATGGACGTTGCGGGAACCGAATGGAAAGGTGAGAGGTGGAATCATCAGCGTATAAGCGGATTGGGTTAGATGTACAGCTTAGAAGATCATTGATGAATAAAAGGAAGGGAGTTGGTGATAGGACAGAGCCCTGAGGAACATCACTGTTGATAGATCTAGGAAAAGAACGATGACCACCTACAACAGCAGCTACAGAATGACCAGAAAGGAAGCTATAGATGAAGGCACAGACAGAAGGATAGAAACCGTAAGAGGGCATTTTGGAAATTAAAGGTTTATGCCAGACTAGATCGAAAGCCCTTGAGATGTAAAGTGCAATTGCAAAGCTTTCGCCAGAGTCTCGAAATGAGGATGACCAGGAGTCTGAAAGGTAGGTGAGAAGATCGTCAGTGGAGCGTATAGGACACATGTGGTTGCGTTCGCGTGGCAGCAGTTACTTGTGCTGGTTTACCAAGTCGTGGTGGTGGTGCAGTAAGTGGTGTGGCTGATCCTGGTGGCGGTGAAAGTGTTTTAGATGGCGATGATATAGCAACAGTTGCGGTGGCAGATTGGGTGGCAACGATGCCATTTCCTACGGCTTCCTTCTTCATGTTTTCTTTCTCACTCATCTCCAATGAACTTGGTATTTTGTGAGTCACTAACATTATTATTTTATTTCTCCCCAGATCGCTGGGGTCAATCTTATTCTCCCATTAGTCTCACTCTACACAGGGTAGAGGATTTTCATCCATTATGATGAGTTCAGGTTACAGTACGTCGGTGTGACTATGCATGGGTTAAGTGGAGGGCTGGGTAGGGTCTGTGGCAATTTATGCACTTTTCCCCACATATTTCTTTTCAGATTCCCCTCACTTTTTCTCTCACAGCATTCTGGTTATGATGTCAACGTATCTCTTTCTTATGGATGCGTTTCATGCACATGTGGACATGAGAGGGGTGAGAAATCGGGGTAATCAGCGGAATATGTTTGTTCCATGACAATAAGTGCGTGGCTAATAGGTCGGTCATGCGAGAAGCTGTAAAGGATTACCGAGGCTACCCATTCAGTAAACTATGCAAGCTTTTGGTGTGCAAATTTCGAAAACAATAGCAAGCTTCTATGTGGTAAGCCATACTGTAGGTGATCGATCAAGCCCTTGCGAGAGGTTCAGCGTAACTAAATGTTTAATAATCCATTCCTCCGTTCCTCTCGGTGTGCCAATAATTCCAATTTATAGTTTACTCTATAGTATATTTAAACGTATTGTTAGCCTACGTTAATGATATGCCAACAACGCATCATACCATACGGAAACAAACATCCATTCTTGAAATGGATATTAATAATTAGCCGGGAAAGCATTCATGTACGGGTGATAATATGACAAAACAGATACATGGCAAATCATTTGAGACAATTAATGTGTAGAAAATACCAGATCATAACAGCCTCATTATTAATAATAATTCATCGTAAAATAAAATATGCTCATAGTAGATTAGTTGGTGCTGGATGATACAAGTTAAGTACAGAAACTTGATCCAAGATATCAATCACAAAGAGTCGATCCTACCGCTGAACAGTAGCTCATACAAGTATCTGTGCAGAGGGGAGTCCATGTTTCCGAAATTCTGCGTGGGACGAGTGATAACTCGGGACGGTTGGAATACATTGTCTCACCCACCTCTATTTACTTTATAACGCAGGGGATGTTTAGCCATATAACATGTTACGATGCATAATCCTATGTTTGATTACGGTCTCACAGTACAAGGAAATAATTGTTGCCACACCTAATGTGTGAGATACAGCAGAGTAACACAACCTACATGAGCTCTTGATCCAGTGCATTTGAACTGCCTTGACACTGACTCTCATACTTAATAATAACGGAATCATGAGGCAGGCTTTGTTATTAATGAACCTAGTTTACGAAACACCCACCTACATGTTATGAACCATCTCAGAGACAACTTGATGTGACATCTTATTTCACAATATTTACATAATTACGGATGCCATATCAGACGTTTATCATCGCGAGGAAACATAATATAATATTTTATACCGATAATGCTTTGAAAACGTGGTTGCCATTTATTGGAAGATAATCGTGAGCCGACGTGATGACGTCACGTTGCCATGACAACGGTCAGCTGGTTCTAAACAAAAATTCAACCCGGTTGTTTATACAGTGTCGCCCCTTTTATCTTTCTTCCCTGAGAAGGAAAACCGATGAAGGGAGGTGAAAAAAATAACACTATAAATGTGTTCATGTATTATACTTTTCTCTTTCAAGTGCTCTAATAATGTGTTAAGGATAACATCAAAGGAGTCTACATAACTATGGTGTCCGGAGTTTTTGTGTCAGGTTTGGCTTCAGGCTTTTCATAACATCATTTTCATTATTTCTAGGAATATTTTAGTATTTCTTTGCTGGTAGAAATGTTTCTTTATGCAACTTTTGACTGGTTGCTTTTCCCCAGAATTTAAAAATGAAATCAGCGAAAATTTTGCTTCACCTAATGCTAAGTACTGTACTTTCTTTTTGTATCATCTAATAAGCACAGGAAAACCCACACATATTGGAAATTTCAGAGTTTTGCAATTACGCTGAAAGTTTAGCAAAGATTGTGGCACTTAACACTTGTACTTTCAACTTTTTCCTTAGGTTATATTATTTTTACTGGTTCTCACTACCAAATACAATATGCTCATCAGCAAATTTAAAATTAATTTACTTTTTTTCAGGTTTATAGGTCCCAGGCTAAACAACATTACTTATGGGTAGGTCAAAATGTGGGTAGAATTGGGGTAGGTCTAGTGGCAGTCTATATTAGTCAAGTCAAAACTTGGTTTGGTTTGATTAGATCTAGTAACAGTCTCTGTCTGCCAGATCATAATATGACGTGGTTGAATTAGGTTTAGAAGAGCAACCTATGATATTGTCAGTCGTTGGTATGACTGAATAAGGCTTAGTTCAAGGCAGTCTAAATTAATCAGATCAGATAAATATGGTTTGGTTTGGTCAGGTCCAGTGGTAGTTTAAGATATTGGGGAAAAGGTTTCATTTGGTTAGGTTAGATTTAGTGGTAATCAATATATATTGCATGAATGATTACGTTAGTCAAGATTATCATTAGTACTTTGCATGAGAAGATATTAAACTACCTTGCAAACAGTTTTATCAGGAATTCTGCATAGCCTCTGAGACATGCTAGTATACATTTCACAAGCAAGGGTTCACGGCGTTGCCGGGCCAAAAAGGCGAACACTCTAATCCTACTTGTTCTATCAGTCTTTCTTTCTATTCTAGAAAGACCATGCTTCTCTTTTGCTTATGAAGAGGGATTATAAGAGGTCCAGGAACATTCTATTTCAGCTATTGCAGACTATCGCACAGTATTTGTGCGCACTTGTTTATTATTACCAGTGACCACAAATGACCTATGACCAGTGACCTCAAATGACCTCGGAGGTCAACCTCTCATAGCATATGTCCGAATTGGAGGTCACGTGAGTCTCCATGCCAAAAATAAGGCTGCTGAGTTCAGTCGTCCGAGCGTGTATTACCTGTGACATCAAATGACATCAGACCAGTGACCTCAAATGACCTCGGAGGTCAACTTCATATAGCCTATGTCTGGGCCTTGGTTTGTGATTGAAGAACAAACAAACAACGCGGCCCTTTTATATATATAGATTATCTTAAAGCTCTTCAAACATGTATTTCCCCTTTCAGCAATATTTTCTGCACTTTGCATATTCAGTGTCATTTTTACTTCACTGACAGTGACAATAACCTTTCGTTCCTTTTTTGCTGGACCTTCTCAGGGCTGGGCCTAGACATTCTTTTCCCTCTGAGTTGCTGCATAACTGAAGGACAATTTATCTTCCATAAGCCATTCCAGCATTTAAATTTCTCACAATCTGCTCACAGGGGACCGCATTTTTTTTTAAAGACAAATAGAAGGCAAGCTGTAATGGTTTCTGGAAATTTTTTCATAACTAAGGCACAGTCCATAGTAAGGTATACTAGTACACTCTTTTACTTTTGTAACTTATTGGTATCCCTTATTATTATGCGCATGCCACGGATTAAGTTTGAGTAACACAGACACAAACCCGCTAACTAGTGTGTGTGTGTGTGTGTGTGTGTGTGTGTGTGTGGGTG
>JAGKTI010005800.1:16020-43410 GCA_018397915.1 Birgus latro
CCTCATTACCGCTAAGTTACCTCAGGAACACTTACTTCAAATACTTAGCATACTCTGGCTCCTTCCAGTACTGCAAATACTTCAAGTAGTTGATGAAGGTTTGCTCCTTGAAGTACCCACGCTGGGCCAGAACTGTAGGCACAGGGGCAACAAATTACATACACAGTTACATCATTATCTTACTGTCCTATTGCAAATACCAAGATTTTAACACACTCCTGCATCACTCAGTCACACTCATATCCTCCGGGTGAAATTGCTAGGGGCACTTACGATACATCCCATACACTTCTACTTTAAAATTATATCAGTAAGGGATTACTTTCAGTGAACATCACTTTCTTATTTCAAAGCTATTAAAAATTGTCTTGCAAAGCAGAGGATAAAAGTGAAAACTTGCATATTTTAGGAGCATTCAGGATGAGAAAAATAAATAAATAAATAAATAATAGCAATGTAGTTTACTATTATGATGATCAACAAATGTTACCAGTGCAGTGTTGGGAATGCTGAGGACAAGCATGCATAGACTGTGCTGTGGTGTTAATATCATATATGCACAAAAGCTACTTCCAAATCATAACTATATAAGAAAGCAGCCAACTCACATCATAATCAGCAGCCCTGCTTCCTCTCACTAATAAGCTAGCAAAAACGGAAAGGGCAGCTTGCAGGGGATGTATGAGGAATGGCTATTTCTAACAAAACAATGGATATAAGCACTGCTTGTAATACTGCACATCCTAAGTACACTTAAAAAAAAAAAAAATCAAATATAAATGAAACAGAGACCAAGTGCCAGCTAAACTGCAATTCTAGTGCTACTGTATCTAACAGTACATATATCAATTTGCTTATTATGTACAGTATGTGCTAGGTATATTGTGTCAACATTAGTTGCTAAAAAATATGTAACAGGGTTCAAGATGAGAAAAACACACATTAAACTTTAATCCTGTTCTAGAAATTTTTTATTTATTTTATTTATTTTTTTATGTACTATACAACAAAGTACAATGGAGCCCCAGGTTTAGTGACATCACTGTTCACGGTTTCATGGTTAGCGGTGGCTTGCAAATATTCCCAAACACCAGTTTTCGAGTGAAAACTCCTCCGTTCAGAGCGAGAAGAATGTAAAACCAGCGCGAGAACAAGGAGTTCCCTGGGTTTGTGCAGGAGCAGCAGAAAGAAGAGATGCAGCACAGGATGGATGTGTTGCATGGAGAGGCAGAGGCAGAGGCAGAGGAGGGTGGAGATGCCAGAGGTGGAAGGGCGTAGTAGCCTCACCACCTGCCTTGGAAATTACACCCCCAACCCTTCCATTAACCACCTCACTCCAGCCTTCCAAATGAGTTTCCTTGCCTATTATGTACTTTGTATTAATACTAGTTTGTTTTCAGGTGTGATCAGTAAAATTTACATTGCATAAATGGGTTTCAGGAGGAGTTGGCATGGGATCCAGAACCAATAAGCTTATTTCCCATAGGATCAATGCACCAACTTTACATGGTTCATGATACTTTTCATGGAACCAATTAGGTGCAAAACATAGGGCTCCACTGTACAGTACTAGTATTGGCTTTACTGTAATTTACTGTAACTGTTTAATGACTTTACCACAATGAAGTACTATGAACCTCAGAAGATGTAGATGAGCTAATAACTTAGTACATCCAGCAAAAAGAGTATCCACACCCTTCTACCATTGTTTAATACAGTATGGAAGATAGACTTCTGGTATATGGCCTTGAATGCTGATTCATACTGGAGAAAACCACTGTTTGTACTGTACTGAAAGTGTTACATGGCACACTTTTCCACTGATAACACAGTTTTCATACAATTTTAGTGATATGGACTGTATACTTAATGTGAAAATAATAATACTGGTATACCGTAAATATACCGGTGCTTTATAAATGCACAAAGTAACTAGAATGTATTCCTGTTCAGTATATGAACAGTGATATCAAAGCTTCTTATACTGGAATGTTTATATCTGAACATATTATGCTCTGTCAAATTCAATTACTGTGGTGATTACTTGTGAATACAGTATCTCTGAATTACTGCAGTTCACAGAAAACAGGGTTAAAAGCCTCAAAAAGCAATATACTGTAGGTCACTAAAACTAAACACAGGATATCTCCAGTAAAAGCCAGTAAAACTCACACCCCTGGACAGTCTAGATAAGGGAGATTTAGTTTTCATGTATCACGCTCAGCTTGGGCAATGTGTAATAACAGCACATACAATTACAGTATGCATGAACATTCTACAGCACATCCACCCTAACTTGGCAAATATTTCAGTTATTTTCCAGATTTTTCATGAAGATCAAAGGCAGCTTATGAAAATTCTAAGGCCCAACATATTTCCATTGAACTTCTTCCCAATGAGAATCATATTCTAGAATTAATCACTTCAGCACACTGACTCTTGATACTACTGTACAAGACAATTTCAATCAAATTAGGAACAAACTCTAGTAGTACTGGGACTACTGAAGGCTACATCTAATCCCTGCAGTTCAAAAAGTCTCTGCTAAGCTGATTATAAACATCAGGAGATGGCAAGAATAAAATGAAATCTAGGTATCCCTGGCTGAATGGGTTAATCTCTTGTTACAACTCAGTATTCAGGATGGAGAGATGGCAATTTTTGGCCAAGTTAAAATGGACAGAGCATAGTCATCATGCTTTGCCCTACCTGACTCGAAGGGGCTGCCTGGCTCGGCTGGGCAGTGGCGGAGTTCTGTGTTGTCAATCACAACCATATTAAGGGCTACAACAACCACAACATATACAGTACACCTGCTATGAATTAAAATACCATACAGTGTTCAAGTATCATCTACAGGATGTGTGTTCTCCAACCAGCTACTGTAGTGTAAAAACAAGTGGTAGTTAACTTACAGAGGAGGTAGTTTGGGTTGGCCAGACACTGGACAAACTCCAGCTCTATCTGGAACCTAAGGCGCTGGGCATCCTCACTCTCACCTGCAACAGTGCAACCCATCACACCGCTGCATCGTCGCCTTCCCCCACTACCAACTTGGAGTAAAACAGTGGTGGCTTATAATGACATCATGGATTAATGTACCATCTAGACATCAAGAGAATACTTGGTCAGTAACAGATCGGCATACTGTAATTCCTCACTTAACACTAAGGGTGCGTTCTTGAAGACTACCATGTTGAGTGAAAACTGCTTCACCCTTGCCGAACTGCAGACCTCATACGAGGCACAATGAAGGTTTGCAAGGGTCAAGCTGCAAGCCTCATTTGAGGTACAATTTACATTGATTATATAACAACTAAGGGGAGTTAAACTACCTCACAAAGAATCAGCCTGACAGGGGTCAAGGGGGGGTTATGTTCCACTGAAAAGGGATATCCGCCGAAATACAGCACAATATTAACAAATCATATTCAAGGCAGCCAATGTGTTAAAACTAACTGAATGTTTTGACTGGGTGTATATGCATGTGCATTAAATAAACAATTTAGATGATTTATAATACAGTACTGTATTAAGACTAATGCTACTCTTAGTGTTTACTCTGAAGCTAAACTTTACATCCTGACTGCTTATGTGCAGTGCTATGTTGATTAACAGCTTTATAATGAAACATGTGATAAGTGAGTGCTAAATGAGGAATTACGGTACGATATACCAATTTATTATGCATACAAGGTGACCTTCAGTTCTGGAAATAGTTCACCATGCTTTTAATAATTACTCATTATCAATAACATTTATATAAACAATATGTACAATGAAGCCACCATCAACATTCAAGATAAGAAAATTTCAAACCTTAAATACATAACATTTCAATAACATGAGAATTCCTAAAGCATTTTTGGAAATTTTAAAGGTCAGGCTATGCTGCTGCCTTTCCTTTGTGCTAAAATGCTGTTCTTAGCATGCTTAAAAGATGCTGCAGTTAAAATCTGCACAACGTAATAATATAAATTTGGTCAGATAAAGTCAGGCCAGGTTAAATAAGGAGGGTATATAAGAGCCAAAGTCTGGATGGGTCCGGCCCCAATTTATTTTCCCCATATGAAGTTCAATATTTTATGCTACTTCCACTATGGAGGCTTTCTTTCCCCCTGATCCCCAAGGTTGAATGGCCTAAGAGAATGTTTAAGCGAACTTACGAAGCATTATCTGAATAAACTGCAATATTATAGGACTACTTATCCTCATACTGAGCATTATTGTCCTGTGCTATCTAGTATTTAGACTCATGACAACCAACAAGATACAGGGTCAAGTAAACTGGATTATTGTAATTCTGATTTGAAGCCATCATTCTTCATTCACTAGCAATCCAATTTCAACATTTTCCAAAGTTACTGGATCACCCAGAGAGATTAATGGTCTTCAGTCTTAAGCACACAGCAAAAGGAGGTTGTGAAAGCTGCTGACCTTGATGTGGTAATCTGCCCCCTTAAAAGTACAGTATGTACAGTTATACCGTATTGTACAAGCAGCATGGCTGATGGCTCACTCCATTCTCACGACATTCAACAGGAGACGGTAGGCTCTGAGAAAGTGCAATATATTATCTGCTAAGCAATATAAGTGCTACTTTACTTCCAAGGGTGTTACTTTGGGTATGTTATACTTCATGACATATGTGAGCAAATCTCAGCAGGGAAGTATCACACTACTGGCATCTCCTCCTACCAACTAAGGTAAACAGGGGATTTGTAGAGTAAATAGAAATTATCCCTCTGTACCATCCACTCACTTGATGTAGTGCTGCCTACTTCTTCCTTAGCCTTTATCATTCTTTTTCTGTGGCTGCCCTCCTCCCTTCCTAGTTCTCCCATCTTTCCTGTCACTTCTTGTTGCTTTTCTTCCCTTTACAGGTGGCATTACATTGAGTGACAAGCTAAATGGATTCCTGTAAGCCAGGAAACCATTTACAACGCTGGGTGGTAACCATTTAACCAAACCATACGTGCTCCATACGTGTCAACAAGTGGGTTGGTGGAGGGTTAGTGCCCCTCCCTGTAAAACAAATAACTCAAAGACAAATGGCCACCCCTTACGGGATTATGGCGTCAGGCAATAGATAGATAGATAGAACTCCGTAACTCTGGGAGCATACTGGGACACCATACATCTAGCCAGTCAGTCACTTTGGCACTCATTAGCTGTGGTACTGGCCTTCGATCTATTTCGTGATAACCTAACCTCTAACATGTGAGTGCTGAATTGAATGTTAACACTCAGACTCCTAGGATTTAATCTATCTATCTATCTATCTATTGCCAGACGCCTCAATCCCGAACGGGGTGGCCACAAACAAATCACCTCCAGGTCACTCTTTCACTACCACGCTCCCAACTCACACCCCCCTCTCTCATATACCTCTCCACTCCATCCCTCCATCTCATCCTCGGCCTCTCCCTCCCTCTCGCCCCCTCCACCTCACTCACATACACTCTCCTCGTCAGTCTTTCACTCTCCATCCTCTCCACATGCCCAAACCACCTTAAAGTGTTTCTCCTAACGCTTCCCATCATGTCCTCAACCACACAACAACGCTCCTTCACTTCCTCATTTGTTAGTCTGTCTCTCCATGTGACTCCACATGCTCCTCTCAAATAACTCATTTCCACTGCTCTCACTCTTGACTTCTGTCCTTCCAACAGGGTCCAAGCTTCACTTCCATATGTCAGAGTTGGTATCACAATACTGTCATGTAACAACTTTTTCACTTCCATGCTCACCTCCCTGTTTCTTATCACAGTGGGCACTGCAATTCTAAATGCCAAGACATTTCCATTTTATGAGGCCCCTATTCAATAGCCCTGTCCTTACTTTACAAATGTTGTTAATTCAAGTTTTCTATAGAGCCATGAATAAGGAACGAAAAATGAGCAAATATGAAGGGGTAGCATTTTGGCCTTAGTAGAATTTCATTTTTGAAAATGCACATCTTTTGCCCATTTTCCTCCCCACATTCGGTTTTAGAACTAACGGTCTACTTTTTGGTAGGTGAAATCTTCAATTATTATAGTTCTATGTGATTTAGCCAGAATATATAGATTTTTACAGAAGAGCAGTGCTAACTGACTGATAAATTGTCCCGACACCCAGTTTTTTTTTTTTTTTTTTTACCCAGGGTGAGTTGCGACAACAATTTCATTTGTGATTTTTGAAAGGAAAAACTCACTTTTCATGCATTATATACATATACAGTAGGCGCGGAAAGTATTGACTTTTTTTGCTGACGTCATTCTTTTTCGCGTTAAGTGAAGTAGGGTCAATACTACCCTCCCCTGTGATGCGAAATGAGCTGACGCTTTTTCAACGGGAGCTGGCAACCCTGCTTGATAGGTTTGGCACCACAGGAGCAGGCTCAGTAATGTTTGGGCAGCCACAGGAGGAGGATTGTCTCTGTGTGTGATGCACCACGAGGGCATGTTTTGACTCAAATAACACAGTTATTTGGTTACCTACCACATTCTCATCATGCCTAAAGTAACCACAAGCAAGGACAAACGTGTGGAAGTGATTACTTTATACAAAGCTGGCCACAAACTCCCATTTATTGCAAATCAGATGGTGTTAGACTGAGGACAGTGCAGAGACTGGTGAAGCGGTTCAAGGACAGTGGGGAGGCCATTCCTCCCACTCCACTTCCCAAGCCTGGGAGACCTCGTAAGACAACCTTCAGGACCCGTCAGCTGATCTCAAGGCAAGTTAGCAAGGATCCAAGGCTAACAGCACGGGATTTAAAAGAAAAGAACCCACAGTTGCTGGCAGATGTGTCTGTCAGAAGTGTGCAGCAGCTGTTGAATGACGATCTGGGCTACAGGAGTTTTTGTGCTCGTAACAAACCACTGCTAACTGCACTTCAGAAGAAAAAGAGAGTAAATTTTTGTAAGAAATATCTTGCCTGGAGTGAGGAGCAATGGAAAACTGTGCTTTGGAGTGATGAGTCAACATTTACTGTCACTGGTACCCCTTCATCACGAGTGTACCGCAAACCAGGCAGTGACCCCCTGGATCCTAAGTACACTTCCAAGCTTGTTAAATACCAAGCCTCACTCATGGCTTGGGGCTGCTTTACATATTATGGTGTTGGTAGGTTGGTAATTCAACCTGCAAATGAAAAAGTGAACCAGAACAATTATTTGGAGCTCTTATGTGATGTTTTAAGTGACTCTTTTGATAAAACCAAGGCAAGAGTATTTATGCAAGATTCTGCCCCTGCACATGTTGCAAAGTCAGTGAAACAGTGGCTAACAGACTGTGAGGTTCCCTTTATTCGAGATTGGCCCGGAAACAGCCCAGATATCAATCCCATTGAGAATTTATGGGCGCACATGAAGCGGCAGCTGCGTAGTATGGACACATCATCTTTGCCTAAACTTGAGGCTGCAGCTATGGAGCAGTTTTAGTCCGTCTGTTCTGCAAAACTACGCCATCAGTCTCCCCAGCCGCCTTAAGAAGATGATAAAGGTGAAGGGGAATGCCAGTGAATACTAAATTCAATGGTGAGTGTTAATTTATTTGTTTCTCCTTGCTAACCACAAGAATGTTTTCTTTTTTTAAGATGGCGTCAACACTTTCCGCGCCTACTGTATATATATATTTTATATTTTGCTGTATTTGTGGTGGTTTTGGGTGTTAGCAATAACAGATCCAAAAAGTCGTGTCATAACAACTGAAGACTTTCTACAGGAAATTATGCTTAAAGAACAAGAAAAGAAAGGCCCTACTCAGAGGAAAAAAGCTACTCCAGTCGAAAGTAAGAAGAAAAAGGTAGCTCATGAAGAGTATGAAGACAACTTGAATGTAGATGATGTGCAAGAAATAATGGAAGAAACAGCTCAAGATGATGAAGCCACAGACGAAAGTGACAGTGGAAGTGCACAGTGTGACAGTAAAAAGACTGATGTGGTGGCATTTGCAGCAAAAAAAATATGAAATGAAAATAATGCCTGAAGTGGGCAAATACTATGTTGTAGATTATGGCAAAACAGCATATATAGGTGGAGTGTTAAAAGCAGGGAGAAAGAGTTGTTCAATGATATTTCTGGAAAGGAGAGGAAGTGAGAAATATGACTGGCCAGTTCGTGATGATACAGATGATGATGTTCAGCAGTACATCATTTATGGACCTGTCCTGTTAGCAGGAATTGTGCCTTTTACAATATAAAAGGTGGACAAGGCCTTTAAAGATTATAAAAAGTTTATTTCTCAGTGAAATTTTTCAGCAAAAATAGCTACAGGAAACTTGGTGGAACTCTTAACTACGGAATATATTTAGGTACTTCAAACTGGCTAATTAGCTAAATGAAAGTGTCTTTTTATGTTTTTTGAGCAAAAAAGCTTATTTAATTTTGATATTGGATTCTACATAAGGTGATATAAATAAATTTAACTTTTTTAATGTTTTTTGAGCAAAAATGCTTATTTAATTTTGATATTGTATTCTACATAAGGTAATATAAATAAATTTAACTTTTGTGCTACATTATATATCAGCTAATACAATGAAACTGTGTTTCTTTATTTTAAATAAAATATACAGTTAAAATAGTGTCATGTCCCAACTCACCCTAATATGTCCCAGCTCACCTCATCATGTCAGAGGTGGGCCAAATGTACTTTCACTAACAGTCTACAAAATGTGTTCGAACAAAAACGCTGAAACTTGGCATGCTTAATCTATGTCATATGGTGGTACTCATACTGCAATATGAAACAAAAGTATAGTTTCTGTTGGGGAACAAAATATATACTTACCTGACCCAACTTACCCCACTCAATGCATATTTTTCTTTTTCTAAGAATAATTAACAGTATTCCAGACAATGAATGCACTTTACAATTATTCTGAATACTACCAGATATTTATTCGAAATATTCAACAATTAATACTTCCAAACAAGGGATGCACTTTAGGTTTTTTTTCAAGCTGCCAATGTATTTTATTGTATTTTATAAGGGAATCCTTATAAGAGATAAATTGGAGGTACCTTGCATTTCTAAATAATATCTTTTATTATCTGAAAGTTTGTTCTCATACTTTCAAGAGGCATTACATTATAGGATATCAGTATTTAAATGATACCAATAAGAGACCTATGTGCACCTGCAAGCACATGAAGCAAAGACAACTACTTAGCCCAAGTACAGAAGAGCTGGGCCTGGTTTAGCAAACAAGTTCCCGTCTTAGCTCATTTCCTTCCACATGAAGGACAAGGAGGGCACAGAATCTTCCCATGTCTCTTGTTCTACTTGCACAAATAAATCTTGGTTACAAAAGGAAAATTATCAATTGTTATTTTGTTTTTCAGGAAGGACCAGCCAAGGGCACAGATGAATATTTTTATGCCTCGATTTTCCTGGAAAAACAGATACAAGTTATAGGAGGGAATTCACTGAGTCTCTTTGTGAATCTGGATGCTGGTTCATTTCTGGCTAATGGTTACAATGGGAGCAGTGGACTGGTACTCTTACCTTCGTTACTCTCCCTGCTTTAACTGTCATCCAGAAATGACTCAGTACTGTACTTGCGTTTGTGTGTGGGCTAGATAATGTTTCTGTTTCATATGCCCCCCAAATGTACACAAGAATCTGAACTTTTTTCCTTCCATGATCTAGCTACCACAACTTAACTCTTATCTACATACCCAGCACCTGGATTCATGGTAAACAACCACACAATATAAAGTAAACTTCAAAGTAGCCCAGTACAGTTCTGTATAGTACAATGTATGAGTAAATCCCATTTTTCTTGTACTGTATTAAGCAAATCTGACTTGACACATGACTGAAAGAAGACCATGAGGAAAGGCATAATTTTACCTCGTGCACTTTCTTGAGGTCATCCATATGGTAGGGAACTTATGGATAACTGGAATATTATGAAACTGTGTCTGATTACCCTCACTTACTATGTGAACTTACTTACCACGCTGTTGATTTTATACCTGTGGATGAAGCGTGTGAATAATTAATCAAACTGAATTTACCCGAGGCTAACAGCATTATTAACTGTTAACAATCACTATAAGGCTATTCTGATTATAAGAAAATTTGATTTGCAGATATTTTTGTAGGTTTTAGTCATCAATGTAACTTTTACATACAGCAAACTATGACCAATGCTCAATTCAAGGCCAAATCCTACACACTAAAAAAAGTTTACAATAACAAATGCAAATGACTGTTTCAGCATGCAAGGGGTAGCTAACACTAACTTCAAGAGCTTACAGAATCAGCATCAGTCAGTGTTCCTAAACTTGCACACAATATTCATACATCAATGCATAAAAAATTAAAATAGAGTACAGAACAGGTTATTTTCACAATAAGCATGCTGGGTAATGTACTACAGTACTGTACTTTGTACAAATGGACTTTATTGGTTAGGAGAAAGGAAAGCAAGCACAGATTACATGGAATTAAAGGTAATATGTGGTGAAAACAAAACAGGGGATGGGGAAAGGATCATCAATTTACACATCAAATTCCACCTACATACAGTAACCTATACTGAACATTCAACTTCTTTTACTGAAACCTAAGAAAATAGATTTAATCACAACTGAAGCCATAAGCCTCTCAATTCAGCTTTCCTCTGAGTTAAAGATGGGGTGAAATGACTATGATCATTTTCAGAAAATGGTTTGGAAGAGAAAGGAAATCCCACTGACATTATACATCCAACCTCCACTGTAAGGCTATGAAGTTGCTTGCAGCATAATGACAGAGCACTTAGGCTGCCACATTCCTACTCCAACATAAGGTGGGGAAACACTCTGTCCCCAGCTCCTGTTCCTTTTACCTACCTTTTATAACACAGGCATTACAAAATTAGTCATATTAGCTACTTTACCACTATCCCTGAAAAGTTAACAAGCATTGGAATTAATAATCACCAACATAACAACCTGGCACTTCTCTCAAGCATATCAAAAATGCTTGTATCATCATCCATCACTCAAAATGACTGGTTCTTAACTTATTCTCACAAGCTGGTGATGATGTTTCCCTGTGACATAATCTCGGACCTCTGATACATTGTTTACTAAGGCTGGAAAGGTCTCAGCTTTATGGTTACAATTCCTAGGCACACTGACATTGCTTAATGTCTACATATAACTGTAATGCACCCAAAAGAAAGTTATGACAATGTCAGACCTTCCAAACATTACAATCATAGCCAAGCTACGATCACAAAATTGCTGAACAGGAACAGTTGGTAAAGTGAAGGTGAATATTCAAATCAAAAAGGAAAAGAATATATACCAACTGAAAGGAGATGAGAGTTCTGTAACATACTTAAATTCACTAGTGTGAACTGCAACAACAGAATTCAATGAGCGTGAAAAAGGAGTATGAAACATGCATACTTGGAATCTTTTGCACTAAAATTTCATGACCATGACAGTAACACTTGCTTACCTTGATGTGCCTTCTAATGTCTGAGGTTAACACCAACCAGTTCCCTATATGTAACACCAGCCAGCTCCCTATATTTAACTCCAGCCAGCTCCCTATATGTAACACCAGCCAGCTCCCTATATATAACACCAGTCAGTTCTCTATATATAATGCCAGCCAGCTCCCTACATAGAACAGCCAGTCAGTTCCCTATACAGCAAATAAAGAGAGCTAGACAGGGTGCCAACGAAGTCAGTGAGGGTGTGTAAGATAAAAATGGTAGATTACTAGTGGAGAAGGGAGAAAAAGTAAACAGATGAAGAGAACACTTTAATGAACTGTTGAACATAGGGGTTGAAAGTAATGCAAGTATAAGTGGTTGGGGAATGGCAGGGAGAAGGAGGGTTGTGAGAAGAGAGGAAGAAATCACCAGGATGGAAGTGGTGGAAGCAATGAAGAAAGTTAAAATGGGGAAAGCCCCAGGAATTGATGGAGTGTGTGGTGAAATGCTGAGGCATGGGGGAGAGATAGTAATTGAATGGATGTGGAAGGTGTGCAGATTGGCTTGGGAGGAGGGTAGAGTCCTGGAGGATTGGAAGTCAGGTATAATTATTCCTCTGTACAAAGGAAAAGGGGAAAAAGCAGTGTGTGGTAATCATAGGGGCATTTGCCTTCTCAGTGTAATAGGAAAAATATATGGTAGGATACTTATTGACAGAGTTAGGGAAATTACTGAGGAATTAGTTGGAGAAGAACAAGGAGGTTTTAGGAAAGGAAGAGGTTGTGTAGACCAGATATTCATTCTTAGATCCTTAGTGGAAAAGTTTCTAGAGAAGGGCAAGAAGTTGTATCCAGCCTTCATGGATCTGGAGAAAGCATATGACAGGGTGGATAGACAAGGTTTGTGGAAGGTATTAAGAATATATGGAGTGGATGGGAAGTTGTTGAAGGCAATGAAGAGTATGTATGAGGGTGCTAAGGCTGCAGTGCGTGTGGATGGCAAACTGAGTGAATCTTTCCATTTGGAGGTTGGATTGAAACAAGGATGTCATGTCTCCATGGTTGTTCAATCTGTATATGGATGGGGTTATAAAAGAGATACAAGGTCAGGCAGTGGATGTAGGAGTGGCCCTAGTGAGAGAGGGCAGTGTTTAGAAACTCCCTGTACTGTTGTTTGCAGATGATACTGTGTTGTTGAGTGAAGATGAAGGGGAGCTGCAAGGCTTGGTAGATGAGTTTGGGAGAGTGTGTAAGAAACAGAATCTAAAGGTGAATGTGGGGAAGAGTAAAGTGATGGTCTTCGAGAGAAGTGAAGCCAGTGAGTGTACAGTGAGATTGGATGGGAAGGAAATGGAGAATATGAGTGAATTTAAGTACTTGGGCAGTGTGATGAGTAAGGATGGAAGTCTGGAGGGTGAAGTGCTCGAAAGGGTACAGCAGGGAAGGAAGGTTGCTGGTTCGTTGAAAGCAGTGATAAGAAACAGGGAGTTGAGCATGGAAGTGAAAAAGTTGTTACATGACAGCATTGTGATACCAACTCTGACATATGGAAGTGAAGCTTGGACCCTGTTGGAAGGACAGAAGTCAAGAGTGAGAGCAGTGGAAATGAGTTATTTGAGAGGAGCATGTGGAGTCACATGGAGAGACAGACTAACAAATGAGGAAGTGAAGGAGCGTTGTGGTGTGGTTGAGGATGTGATGGGAAGCGTTAGGAGAAACACGTTAAGGTGGTTTGGGCATGTGGAGAGGATGGGGAGTGAAAGACTGACGAGAAGAGTGTATGTGAGGTGGAGGGGGCGAGAGGGAGGGGGAGGCCGAGGATGAGATGGAGGGATGGAGTGGAGAGGTATATGAGAGAGGGGGGTGTGAGTTGGGAGCGTGGTAGTGAAATGGCAGGGGACAGAGTGACATGGAGGCGATTTGTTTGTGGCCACCCCGTTCGGGATTGAGGCATCTGGCAAAAGATAGATAGATAGAACACCACCCAGCTTTCTCTATATGACACCAGTCAATTCTTCACATTTACCACTAGCCACTACACTACTTGTACATGAGGAGCTCCACAGAGTAACACCAAACAGGCCAAAATCAAAACCCAAGAAAATAGAGAACAGAATAACTCTGGACACATGGCGACTTCAGAGATCCTCCATGGAGCGCCTCATGTTATTTTTACGATGAGACTCTGTGGAGGATCTTCTAGGGTGCTATGGAGGGGAGGGGAAGCCTGATCTCCATCTTTGTTTCTCAATTATAGCACATTCGACATTACAAACAGCCTCATATGTAACACCAGCCAGTACCCCTGATGTAACACCAATCACTTTTCTGATTCAGCTCCTGACTACAGAGGTCTCTTGTGGAAAAGCAAGCACTGCATTCAGAAGGCTTAACAATCGTGAAACTACTGGCAGCTCGTGAGTGTAATACTGTACTGGAGACTAGCCAAAGCAATCTGGAAAAAGGAAATTAATGGACAAAGGGAGCAGTGGAATTACTGGGTATCAGGTGGCTAGGAAACTGTGAACATTTCATTCTGCCTTTTAATTTTTCCACATACACTTGGGGTGCACAAAGTTAAGCCTTCATATGATAGCTATAACCAGTTTGGAACATGGTAATGGGTGACTACCAGAGAGTTCAAGTACAGTAGTTACAAGCATTAGATATACACCAGTGTTCATTTTAGATCCAGGTTAGTGTACACAAACAATAAGTTATGTAGCTACCGGTAATGAACAAGAGTTACACACAATATGCCTGGCTTTACACGCTGGAATTTGAACAAACCAGTTTCATTAATGCCACTGCTATAACCAGTATCTCTCTTCACAGTCACCTACATAATTCAACAGTACTCCAATTTTGCAGTCACAGCAAATGCAAGCATCTGTACTTTATACTGTACAGTAACTGCATGTTTTGGCTCTTATTCAGAGCTCTCCTATTTTTACTAGGACTCAGTAAAGTTGGATCTGGCTACATCTTTGGAGAGAACTTAAAGGATAAGTGAATACGCTATCAGCAATGACAAAAGTAGGTTACTAATCTAATATATTCCACCTATGGTAACATGCCATGTCTAGAAGTCTGGTTACTAGATAATGCTTTCTGTGACTAAGTTCAATTACTGTACTAAATGCTGCATGCACTGGATATATGTCATTATATCACTATGGGATTATGGTACCATACCCATCTGATCTGTAATATGTAGTTGTTGAAGCCTTGTCCCTTAAACCCACAGCAAGATTTTAATGTGGTCAGGTCATATTTACTACTAAATTCTACAACCAAGCCAGAGGGGCAAGGTCTACATAAACAACTTTTATTCAAATACCTTTTATTCACTCAGGAGCAAACTTAGAGGAAGGGTAAGTGTCAAGCAGGGATGAAGTACTGTAGCTACTTTAAGAACAATAGACCTAAGGTTAAGGTCACAGGACATGGTTAAAGTTTTGGCCATCTAAAATACTAATATTATCATTAGCCTGCAACAGAAGTGTAATTAAGGGTTACTGAAGAAAAAATGTTAATAAATGGAGAAAATATACAGACTCAGATACCAGTATTCTTTACCTTTACACCAAACTCATGCCGAGAAAAATCAAAAGACCTGCATTATAGTGCCTATTATTTTAGTCAACTTTTCTTCTATATGCATCTGTCACAAAGCAACTCCAATTTCATTAAATATTTGTGATTACACTGGAAACTGCATCTCAAATAGAGGGTGTGATACCAGCTCTTTGTAAAGACAAAGCTAGGGAAGATGAATACTGTATCTTAAAAAATTTTTACTTTTAGGCAAACACAAGATTTGAGGAAGTTTTTCTTGATGTTTCTTCATATGGTTTACTTTATTTTGACCCTCATTTCTTGCATAAATGCCTTGTTACCCTGTTTTTCCTCCTCCCTCCACTCCCACTACCAACAGGGGGACTCGTAAGAATGTGGGATTCTGGGTGAGGTAAATGCAGTGCATTTTGAACTACAAATGATTATATCAATATTAAAAAAAACAAATATCCAACCATAACAACATATATCCTAACTGAGGGTTTTGCCAGATCCAAAAAAAAAAAAAAAAATCTAAAACTATCTATCTATCTATTGCCTGACGCCATAATCCCGTAAGGGGTGGCCATTTGACTTTGAGTTATTTGTTTTACGGGGAGGGGCACTAACCCTCCACCAACCCACTTGTTGATACGTAGGGAGCACGTATGGTTTGGTTATATGGTTACCACCCAGCGTTGTAAATGGTTTCTTGGCTTACAGGAAACCATTTGGCTTGTCACTCAATGTAAAGCCACCTGTAAGGGAAAGAAAAGCAATAAGAAGTGACAGGAAAGATGGGAGAAACAGGAAGAGAGGAGGGCCGGCACAGAAAAATAATAATAAAAGGTAAGGAAGAAGTAGGCAGCGCTACATCAAGTGAGTGGATGATGGTCGCCACCACCTACCACTTAAATCTAAAACTACAGTAATTTAATCTCATGTACCCAAACCAGTTGCCACAAAAAGAAGAAGAGAATAACTAACCTGGTGAATTTAAGTATTGTTCTAACATCACTTAACCAAACTAGACTTCACCATTAAGGTCTTGAGTAGCCTAACTAATGTATCTCTGTTATTAATGATTTCTGGAGGAAATATACAGGTACAGTATATATATATTCCACTGGAACTGAACATCACATTCAAATGCATCACACTAAACCTTAGGAAAATGACAACTTCTACCTAAAAAATTCTGGTGTAAAGGTTTAAATTTACCTAAAAATCATCTTCAAATACTTAGCTGCAGTAGTGGTTTCATAGGAGAGTATTCAATCTTTTGGCAACGATAATTTCACCTACTTCCTGATGGATAGTTGAGCCACTTCACGGTTGCACCAAGCTACAGCAGGATATAACCTCTTCTTTAATAGGTAGCATCAAGTCCCTCATATATAAAAGGTTCTAAATATTATAAGTCACACTTATTATGCCTTCTGGTAAGCCCTACGTCACAATTTTTAAATGTTCAGGGTATCTAGTAACTAGGTTTTGTGAAAATTCATGAAACTGAAAAACTGCATCTACAGTATACCATACTTACTTTTAATGTGTACAGGACTACAGTAATTTGGTGGCCATATTTTTAAAATCTGACCACAACTGGTGGGAATTGGCTTGTAAACAATCTTCTACCCATTTTGTGGGACAAAATATAAAAAGCGTTATAATATTCTGAAACCTAATAATACATCCCTCCACGCCAGCTACTGGATTCCATATTTTACTTTGGGTAGAACTGGTGTTCATTAAGTATATTCTCAGCACTTTGGCACTTATATCTAGGCTAACCTGCCCTGTTTGTTTCACGGTAACCCACCTTCACCGATTGCGTGATGAGAGCATGATGCTTTCCTGCTCATTCTACGCATTGGAGCGAGTTAAAAGGGGTTAGTCTACACCACTAGAGTCAGCAGACACACTGTTGGGGTGTGAAATTCACTACCACAGGGTAAGTGAAGCAGGTCCGTCTTGCACTTCTCACGGCAGCAGCGGTGTAAACAACTTACCCCTGCCGGCCATGAATCCACATTTGCCCACATCGACAGTTTATCACATTTTTTACACGCCATGCCAACTCAATATTAAGATCATTCTATTACAGTGATACTCAAAAATTACGAAGAAGCTCATATAAACTGCCACTCTTGAGAAGTATTCGCTCTTTACTCTAAAAACTGAGAATATTTACCATTCATAAACTTTTTACACGACGTTGCCCGAAAAGTTGAAGAAGGAGAATCCGATCGTCTTTGTACACAAGTTTGTAGATTCAGATTGTGCAAAAACTGAACGCATCTCGATTCCTTTCACAAGTTAAAAAAAAAAAAATGGCAGACATGTTTAACCACTTCGCCTGACACGCGCGTCCTTTGAAATCGCTCGAGAAGTTCGGAATATTTAGTGCCATGGTCGATTGTGCAGCTTACGGATGCAAAAATGAGCATAGGAATTCACCGAGGAGAGATTGCACAGGTGAGAAGCATGTCTTGTTGCTAATTTTAAGCTTACTGATAAACACAATGCACATATTGTCCTTCGTGCAACATGCGCGATATTCGCATCGCATATAAAAAGGTCCTAGGTGCAAATAACGAGTTCAGAGAGAGATGAATATAGTTATAGAGCTCAGCGCTTCGATGTCAGTAATTTTTATTTATAAAACATACATTTATCATTTGTTTACCAAACGGCCGCATCCTTTCCATATTTTCTGTTGAAATGAGTCTCACTGGTTACTTGTTCCTGGATTGCCACAGCTACTGGGCACTTTTATAAACTTTCCTCTGAAAGCTGTAAATGAGGATTTAGAATGCGTAAATATTCTGCTGACATCTACCAGTAGCTGGCCATTTTTACCGTTCCTAACGCGCATTTTTAAATTTGAATACTGGTTGTCAAACGCAAGTGAGGTGAGGTTAGGTTGGATTAGGTTTGGTCTGGTTAGGTTAGGTTTGGTTAAATCATTGTTTACCATAGCTCTGACACTGGATACACTGACGCGTCCAGGAGCGAACTTTAACTACCCCGGAATGGATATATTTGGTCTTTCAATCACTTTTTGATGTCATAATTCAGCAGTTAACTATCTGTGTTGTATTGAATTACCTTGAAACCGTGAGTTTGTTTGAAGTGGAATTGCCGCGCCCGTTTGGTAAAGAATTACTGAAGATTTTAACGCTTTGTCAAGAAGCATTAGCTGGTATGAACATAAGGCAATAGTTATTTGAGCACTCTTTTTGACAAGGGAGACATGGGAGGCCTCCTCAGTGCAAGTGAGTGTAGTTAAAAATCAGTCATGAAACTGAGAAACGCTTTCAAAGTTTGCAAAAGAAAAAGAAATTCATAAATAGCACAAGTTATTTCCACAGCCGCGTTACGCATCTCGCACAGTATCGCTAGACAGAATATTTGATTGTCTAAACACCCATATGACGTACACCTCCATTGAGGACAATCGTGTTCACAAATTAATAAAACTGGTATCACAGTGCTACAGTATTATCAGGGGACATCACATAAAGAAATCCATCACAGAGGAACCTGTCGGTATTAAAGGTAAGAAAGCAGCTGGGTAGGTTGACTGGATGTAAAAATCAGTATGAAATAGTTTTGGAAGCATGTTTGTGTACTTTATGTAAAGATATGTGTAGGTAGTACTGTTAATAACTGACAGATAATTATACTTTTTTACTGGATATAATTTGCTGATATAATTTATTTTCAAAAATGAGCTCTTTCCATCGACCTGTTTTATCTGTACTCTCATAGTTAAACAGATATTAAGTTAAGGAGGATAAAAAAAAAAAAAAAAAAGGTATGTTCTGCATTGCAGCAACCTATGACTGTTGTATTATTCATACTTTTGGCTAAATATACCCCATATAATTTGTACAGCTAGGCAGAAAAAATCATAATCTATATGTAGTTTGTTTTTGTATTGTGATACACATGTACATATATAGACAGCATCGAGACAGAAAGCAAGCTCCAGACAGTAGAGGCGACGATTGCGGGTGTTTCAATATGGCGACCGTGAGTCACACCCTCACTGCAGAGACAGCCCCTCCATGTTATAGAGCTCGGTGCGTAGACCCATACGCCACCCCTGCTGGCTAGTTTCCTTTATATTTTTGACTTATTTGGCTTAATCACAGTAAAGAGCCTGTTCTTGAGCATTTCAAGTCATTGTCCTTCATTATAACTTTTTTTTCAAGGTGATTAAACAGTAAAATTAGGGCTTCCTCCCAGGGAGGAATCGAGAACACGGGAAGGATCCCAAAGAGCAAACCGTCTCCTTTATATTTTTCACATTATTTGGCATAATCACAAGAAACAGACTGTTCTTTCCACATATCAAACCACAGCCCATTATACTAACCTTGTCTTAGGCTGACAGAACGGCAAAATTAGGTCTTTTTCAGGAACGACCCGAAATCATGCTAAGAAACCCTAATTAAATTACCTCCACAAACGAAGTTGGAGAAGGTCATGTATTCACCTATGTTTGTCTGTCTGTCTGTTTGTCCAGACGATATCTCCAAAAGTTCTCAATGAATTTCAATGATATTTGGTGGAAGGGCGGGCCAGTGGGTCAAGAAAGAAATGATTAAGTTTTGATCCGCATCCGGATACTATGTATATTATCTCCGAAAGTTCTCAGTGAATTTCAATTAAATTTTGTGGGAAAGTGGGCGATGGGTCAAAGAACAATTTATGAAATTTTAGGGCGGATCCGGATCCTATGTATTCTACACAATATCTTCACGGATCCGGATCCTTTTTGATGGCAATGACACTGGCGGAGGTATTGCTGTTTCTGAGTGCTTTCTAGTTATTTATTATGTTCCTCCACCTCCTCGTCTTCGTCATCGTCATTCTTAACCAAATCCTCTTGAATGGGAGTGGAAAGCAGACTAGCACAGGAAGGGAAATTGGTGCTGTTAAGAAAACCTTGATGATAACCAGAGATCCGAATGTGGAGGCTGCAAGAGGTCTGTGTGAAGGTATTTTAGTTTCCACATTAACTTCAGCGACTTTGGTGGGGCACGGAAAAAAAAAAGTAAAAGCAGTGGTCGTGTAGTTATTGAGGAATGTGTATGACGCGCATAGGTCAGTGTTGGAAATGCAGGGAGGGGGGCTTAGGAAGGTCTGACCCCCTCAAATACAATGATGACCCATGGATTCTTGACAGTGGTGGTGGACCCATCCTTGATCATAAAGAGACACCTGCAAATACGATCTCTCTCTCTCTCTCTCTCTCTCTCTCTCTCTCTCTCTCTCTCTCTCTCTCTCTCTCTCTCTCTCTCTCTCTCTCTCTCTCTCTTTCTTGGAACGCGGTACGCCATGCAGTATGAAGGATAATCGCTGACACTAAAACACACTACAGGTTACTAAGGATGAGGGTGAGGGTTAGGTTGAGAGCAGATGTAAGGGGCAGGGAACGGGGAAGGGAAGGGAACGAAAAGAAAGGTAACGGGGAGAACGGAAGGTGACAGAATGAAAAAGAATGAAAGGTAAAGAAGAAAGAAAAGATGGGGCTGGTGGGGAGGAAGGAGAAGGAAGAGGAAGGGGGAAGGGAAGGGGAAGAGGAGAGGGAGGACTGACTGCACAGAAAACACAAACTGAGAAGATTTACCAGGAGTGTAAGAGGATTCGGCAAGAAATTTGGCGTTGACATTTTGATATTCCTCGAAATGAAAGTTTAAAAATAATAGACCTTCGCTTCCCAGGGCAAACAGCGCCTTGGAAAAATATACACACTCGTAAATAATTGCCAGGAACTTACCCCCGAAATATATTTTTAAATTTTTCCTGAATTTACATACGGACCCGAAATCCCCTGTACGAAAAATATAAAACGAAGAGACTGACATATCGCAGAGAGAAAAATGATTGACGAAATTTGTACGTTGCAGTATGAAGAAACTGAATGAAGAAAAATTTGTAAACAAAAATAGCAGATACACTGCAGTGAAAGAAAGTGAAGGAAGAAATTAGTACAGTGCAGTGAAAATTAAAATTGAATGCGTATATTGCAGTCCAGAAAATGAGTGAAGAGGTTTACGTGAAGAGATTTACTGCAAAGTGAAATAATTGAATGAAAAAAATATATATTGCGGTGCGGTGATACGTAAAATAATCAAATTTATCGTTATTTCATCCCCTTAGCAAAACTCAGATGTTGAACACTTTAATTAGGGCATCAGAGTAATTAAAATAGGGTAGACTGAACAGGGAAGGAGGAAGGAAGGAAGGTGGAGGGGAGAGGACGGAAGATAAGGAGGAGAGTGAAGGTATGAATGAGACGAGTGGTAGGAAAAGCTGAGTGAAAAGGAGAGTGATATGTAGGTGAGAGTGATGGAAGACGAGAGTGAAGGTGAGGAGGAGAGTGATGTGAGAAGAGTGATGTTAATGAGAGTGATACGAAGGAGGATGTGTGAGGAGTATGAGGATCTAGAATGATGAGAGTGAAGATAAGAATGTACGAGAATGAAGACGTGTGTGTGAGAGAGAGAGAGAAGGGGGGAAGACAGGATGGCAAGGACTATAAGGGTGAGGGTGTGTCCTGTGAGTAGTGTGAAGGGCGGGTGAGGGTGAGGGCAAGGGTGAGGGACAGGAAAAGGGAGTATGAGAGATGGGAGAGGTAAGGGTGCTGGGTATGAGTGATATCTGGGGTAGGGTGAGGGTGGGGGCAGGGTGAGGCTTGGGGTAAGGTGAGGGCGGGGGCAGGGTGATGGAAAACCAGGGTGAGGGCGGGGACAGGGTGAGGGCGGGGGCTGAGTGAGGGCTGGGTGGGTGTATTTGACTCCAGGGTTCAGAGAGACTTTCACATTTTGTTCCATCCTTGGCAGTTTGTGTGTGTGTGTGTGTGTGTATTTTTTGTGTGTATGTGTTTGCTTGTGCACTTTTTGTATTTATGTATGTGTATGTACGTGTAAGCCCGCAAGAGGTGTGTAAGAATGCGTCTCACAAATGCACAGCTCCCCAGTACACACACACACACACACACACGCACATCAATCCCCGTGCATACCAGTGGCCCCCCAGGTGAAGTATGATAATCGCCCTGTATTTGTATGCATTCCTTCGTTCCCGGTAACAGCGCTGTGTACTTAGAAGACTGAGGTTGTTAAAGTAAGCTATCTCTCTCTGTTTGTCTGCCTGTCTGTCTCTCTCTCTCTCGTCATGGAGCCCGGTTTTTGTGAATTTTGAGCGTATCCTCTTGCTGTCTCGTGTGCTTTGAAAAATGCTAAGGTTTGGATGGCGAGAAATTGCACCGCCATTTCTTTCCCTTGATTTTAGGTCATTTTTGGCGACTGCACGAAATTACGCATCAGTATCGCCAAAATTCGATTGTATTAGAGTCGAGGTATACCTGATATGTTTTCGTGTTCGTGATATACCTGGGTAGCTAAAGTATCAGGCTGCCAAATTAGTATAGTGATGGACGTATTAGATTATAACATAAGATTGAGAGAGAGAGAGAGAGAGAGAGAGAGAGATGATGTGATACCGACGTTTTTGCTTACATTTTCCTATGTGTCTTTCGGCTCTACGCTTAGAACTCTAGATTCATAGCCTTGACTTTCTCCCCAATGCTTTTTTTTTTTTTTGCTTTTTCTTTGTCGTCTCCCCATATTCAGTTCGTTCCTCCTTCTCTCTCTCTCTCTCTCTCTCTCTCTCTCTCTCTCACCCTAATCAAGAATCCGTGTACTAAAATGCCTCGGTGAGATGTCAGGATTGAACCCTTTTACCTGCGTCCTGGAAAAAATACACTATATAAGAGGCGTGCTTAGTTCCTCCTCCTCTTCCTCCTCCTCTTCCTCCTCCTCTTCCTCCTCCTTCTCCTTTTCTCCTTCTTCCTCCTCCCAATCTCGAATCTTCATAAGCTACCCTTTTCAAAATGGGTGTGTGATTCCCGTAGACTTAATCCACCCTAGCGCCACCTCCATCGACCCCTTCCTACCAAACCATCATTTCACATCCTTGCTACCTCCAGACGATTTTTCTCACCTCCGGAATGACGACTGGCAGTGAAGGGGTTAAGGAGGGCTGTATCTAAACCCCCCTCACCTCGAACCCGCCCTCCTGACCTGAATAAAGTCGCCTGGTGTTATCAAAGAATAAAATACAAATCGCTTCATATGGCTCCTATGACTCACTCCCGGATGAATAAAATCGTCTAAAGTTTGCCGATGTAGAGTTTTCCCGAGCATAAGGGTGTTAATTGAACTCTCGCTGATACGCTGATAAGGCGGAGTGGAATGGAGCGGGCTAACAACCAATAGATCGGAGTGTGAGATTGGAAGGCCTCTTTGTACCCCAGTGAAACGATGGTGGTGGTGATGATGATGGTGATGATGATGATGACGACGATGGTGGTGGTGGTGGTGATGATGACGATGATGAAAATGATGATGTGATGGTATTGGCGATGATGATGATAATGCTGACGATGATGGCGGTGGTGGTGATGATGATGAGTAATGACATCAGCATCCACAAACACTGTCAACACACACTTAACCCTTTCACACTAAGAAGTCTCGCCTGAAGCTGTAAGAAATCACCTGAAGGAAACAACAGTGAAATTCAGCATCTTTGACATCCTAGGCTATTACTGAAGGCTTTAAAGGATAATATTTCCAACTCTGTCCTTACTAGAGATTATTTCTGAGTATAATTCTCTCTCTCTCTCGACGTGTGGAGATATATATGGTGTGTCCTCGTCCTCGCCCCATATGTATAAATAATGGATTTCAGTACTGGGGAAAAATGTTGGGAGAAGTGGGAGGAAATTGTGTGTGTGTGTGTGTTTCTCTCTCTCTCTCTCTCCCGGGGACGCAGACGGAAAGTGACCTACGCAGAATTTTATCGACATTATTAAACAGCCGTCAAATACAACACTGAATTTCCTGATTCCTTTGCTATCGTTAACCCTTGCATGGACGGGGCAGCTCTAGCACTCCATTCCAGCTGACTTGGGGATATTACTGAGCTGAGAATAAGGCATAAGTGTAGATGGGTAATGCGTAGCCTGAAACGTGAGAGAGAAAGAGAGAAGGGGAGGTAAGAAAATAGACAAATGGCGTTCACCAAAATTCAGTCACTTTTTAATACGAAGACCAATTCTGGGGTAAATTTTGTGCTATTCTTGGACAGCCCTCAGGAGTTCCGGAGGTATGTACTCTACGGAGGACTTGCTATGATTGTGTTTATTTTTCTTTATATTAGCTGTGTTTTAATCTGACTTTTTTTTTTTTTACGAGGGTCCAACCAACGGCACCGTAGCTTAATATGACCAAGCGATATAAATTTGCATCATTTATTTACTCTTCAATGACTAACGTAATTTTTCCTGTGATATATAAACAATTCACTCTCATTTACCCTTCTTGTAACCAATGGGACTAAGACCTCGAATTAACATATGTGATTAAATTTACAAACAGTGCAGCAGATTCCAAGATGCTCAGTTCACGCTCTCTCTCAGTCGACGCTCTATCTCGTTCCGCGCTCATCTCGGTCCCGCCTCACCTCCCCGTGCACCGGTGGATGAAGCGAGACCAACGGGATTTGCATACGCTTCCACCCTCTCTGCTTTACGTCTCATCTTCTTCTTTGTTTCATCCACCTCCTCTTGCCTCCTCGCCCCGCACGGTGTTGGAGGTGAGGGAAGATGTTTGAAGTAAGATACTGTATATACCTTTTTGTGACCTAGAGATTTTCCTAACTTCTTCTCCCTATTTATGTACTTTCTTGAGATGATGATGTACATAAGAGTGTTTGATTGTGCTCTGATCCCTGTTTATAAGTGTACTAATGTGGGCTTCAGTCGCCTCTTCACTACAGTACTTATTTCACTTTAACTTGGCCCAGATTTTCGTCCCCTTTGCAGCTTCTTTCACATAGATCAGTGGCAGAAAAAGACAATACTATGGCTTTCCTTTCCACACCACCTATTCATACCTGACGTCATATTCTACGGTTAATCTATTGCCTTAACTCAGCATTCAATATTGAGACGAAAAATTTTGGCTAAGTTAAGGTAAAATGAGTATAAAAGTCTCTCCTGAGTTAAGCAAAATCGACTGATGGAATTAATATCTGCTTTATCTATCGTTCAGTACGCCACTCCACTCGTTTGTCCTTCTGTCTACTTGCCTGTCAATTTTCTATCACCCTTCTCTTTCTCTTAATTTCTTCTTTCTTCATCTCTCTCTCCAGCCTTCCTTTCTCCTTCCTTTCCACCTTCTTTAACTCTCCTCTTATCCCTACTTATTCTTCGCCTTTCTTTTTAAGTCTGTTTATGTCTTCCCTACTTTCTGTTTTCTCACCCTCCTCTCTCTCTCTCTCTCTCTCTTTCTCTGCAGTTTTTTTTCTCTAATCCCCCCTCCCTCCCCCACTTTTTTTTCAGTCTCGTCCACTCCATCCCCCATCACCTCCTTATTCCTCAATCTATCTACCCATCTTCAGCCTTCCCCCCTCCTTGAAGCTTATCCCCCTCCCCAATCCTCTTCCTCCTCTCTACCCCCTCCTTTCCCTCCCCTCCCCCTGCCCTCTCCCCCTCCCCAACCCCCCTTCTAGCGGATTACCAAGGAGTGAGTGATGTTTATGAAGGCTTACACTGCGATGTTCCCCCCAAGACGTTTTTATGGCGCGGACCCAGAGTTACGTTCTCACAAGACTCGTTCTTATGCTGACTCTGACTCGTCCAGGATTCACTCAGCAGGGATTTTGATTTTCTTTTTCTCCCGTTTCGTTTCTTCTTCTTCGTCATTCTTCTATTTCTTCTTCTTCTGTTCTTTCATATTCTTATTGTTCTTCTTCCGTTCCTACTGTTTCTTCTTCTACTGCATCTTCATCATCATCATCAATTCAAAACGTTACTGAATCGAGGAAACCCGGTGGAACACAATATCCTTGAAAACACCCCAAAAGCTCCTCCACTGGCAGATCTCCATGCCCTACCTACACCTGCAGAAATTGTGCACGCCATCCGATCTCCAAAAAAATAACACCAGCCCGGCCCTCACGGCATACCATCTGAACTGATCAAAGAGGCTGGTCAGTTACTTCACCAGCGCCTCCATGATCTCATACTGACTATCTAGAACCAAGAACGAATTCCATCAGAATGGCTCACTTCTGTTACTGTACAAGACGAGGGAACCGCTCAGAGTGTGAATTCTGGCCAAGTACTAGCCAATGTAATTTTATCCGGACTGACAAAGGCTCTGAATCAACACTTCCCGAAAAACAATGTGTCTTTCGGAAGGAGCTAAGTACCTGTGGTGTGATCTTTGTTGCCTGACAGATACAAGAGAAATGCCACGAGCAGAGAACCGTGACATGTATATTGCATTCATCGATCTTCCAAACAGATATTTTCAACTCAGGGAAGAGATCTGGTAGTTGAGGGTGAATGAAGGCTGTACCTAACCACCTCCTGCACGAAGAGTCTGTCCCGAAGCGAACATAATCGTCAGGAAACAGCCAGAATAAAATGTTATCGGATTGAAGTGGTATGTGTGTGTGTGTGTACGACCATGATTTTCCTATCCATACCATCCTAGTTGGTCTCTGTCAAGTGTCACTTTTTTACTAGCGTAGTACGTCATATAAAACTATACCAATTTAAGTGAAAAAAATGACCAATACGATGTTCAGCTTGGTAATGGTTGTTTTGGTGGTGGCGGTGGTCCTGGCGGCGATGGCGGCCGTGACCCAGTACGGGGCGTGGCAGGAGGCGCAGACCAAGTACGGGGCGTGGCAGGAGGCGCAGACCAAGTCGGTGTGGAGGTGGAGGTGCCTCAGCCGGCTGGCCCTACGACGCCGGAGGTGGGGGTGTTGGCCCCTGTCACGGGGGCACCAGCACCCAGCGGAGGCGTGGCTGGGGCAGCGGGCAGACCAAGTGGTGGGGGGCCGTGAAGGGTACATTGTGCTGCGTCACTGGGACCCGCCTGTCTGTACCCTGCTTGGCAGGGGCGGCCAGGGCGCCGTGTACGCCCTGGACCTTCCCTCTGCCCCACCTCTGGCCCTCAAGGTCATCAGCCTCCGTGAGGATTTGGCAGGTGAGCAAGCCCAGCGAGAGGTGACGATGATGCACCACCTGAGGGGGGTGGAGGGCGTGCCTCGTGTCTACGTTCACGTCCTCTGCCCGCCCATGTTGATCATGTCCCGCCACTCCGGCGTCTCGTTCGAGGACTTCCTCAGCTCCGCCTCCAGCCCTCGTGACGTGCTGTGGGTGTGCGCATCCCTGTGCCGCATCCTGGACCGCATCCACTCCGCGGGACTGGTCCATAATGATATCAAGGGGGAGAACGTTCTGGTGGACCTCGTGGAGGGCGTGACCGTCGTCGACTTCGGCACCATGCGCCAGGCAGGCACGCCACTACACCA
>JAGKTI010005801.1:7842-20974 GCA_018397915.1 Birgus latro
GGGAGGGAGGGAGGGAGGGAGGGAGGGAGGGAGGGAGGGAGGGAGGGAGGGAGGGAGGGAGGGAGAGAGAGAGAGAGATGCAAAAATGAAAAGTGGTGAAGTCGTTTGGTCGCTACATGAGAAGGACGCCTTCATGTGTGGTGGCACCGACGTAACTAGGTGGCTCCATTGCCTGGATATATAAACATCCTCATTTACTTCCCTGTCCCATTACAGCATGATGATGAATTGGAGGAAGAGGGCAACTTAAGCCAGCAATCCACTGGGTTCACGTTGAGCGTTCAAATGAGACTGCAACTAATACTGCTGCTGTAAGTGACTATAATCAGTCTTTTTTTTTTCTTTTAAATCAAGGCGAAGATGCACTTGACAGGTTGGTGATGATTGGCTGAATACAACTTTGTTTCATGATCTCTTTATTATTAATTGACAATATATATATGAGGGGGAAATTTGAGTTAGTAAATGTTATTTGGACATGTTGAATTCAGCCAGTTATCACCAACCTGTCAAGTGCATCTTCGCCTTGATAAAAAAAAAAAAAAAAACAGAGTATAGGTAGTTTTATGCATATTGCCCATTGACACTGAACGGCACTACTCTAGTCGGTACATTCCCTTAAACTTGGAAATGCCATCCCTTTGGAACCACTGTTTGTACTCACTAGCAGGATATTATGACAATAATAAAATGTTGCGTCATTTCCGCAGCACTTCTTCTTGACTGGCTTCATAATTTAGTGTTAGCTACAGCTTTCCAGCTGCTGCACTCCCACCTTAAACACAAATGTAAACATTCCACTGCAAGATTCCTACTGTCTCAACGAATTGCAACTAAATTGTTTTCAGCCAAATGCACCTTCAAGACAAGTTAATTAAATAACTGAAACCCCAGTTCGTTCTTAACTAAGTAACTACAACTATAGTACTGTATCTACCAACTGTACTTTCAGTAGTGTTAATTTGCTTTGATTAAACTACTGCACTGAACAACCAACCGCATTTCCTGTACTCTTAATCAACCAGCTTCATTTACATTTGCATCAATCACAGCTGCAACAGCTACAACACTGCCTCAACCAACTAACTGCAATTACCATTGCCTTAGCATGGGTTTAGCCGGTTGTCGCCTGATGGCTGCTCTTGGTCCAGTAGAATTTGCCCCAAAATTTCGAAAAGGCCAAAAAAATTGCAATAGAATTTACTTTTTCACAATGCATTTCCATAAGCTCTCTAGTTTAACAGTGTAAAAGTCTACTTAAATCAACCGATATGAAATATGAAAGTTTTACACTTTTTGCCAATTGGTACCCTGCGTTCTAAAAATGTATATAATTAGCTGTACATGGCATGCCAGTGCCTCATTTGATGGACATCAGTAACAATTAAGGCATTTATTGGTTTAGATAAGTATTTTAAAGTCTATCATAATCTGAGTCTATGTCGCCTTCGAACACTGCTGAATTAGCACAGGCTGTACGACGGTACACTCCGCATGCGCAGAACAGTCAAGCCCATGTTTGTTGCAAGTACATCGGGCTCTGGTGCAACCCATTTTGCAATTGCACCGGATCAACTTGAGAAGGTTTTCTGGTACTGGTAGCATGTCATTCATTTGTGGCGTCATGACTCCATCTACCACCGTCCATCCCCATTCTTTGGTCGCAGACTGTCGTTGCCCAACCATACATGTACTTGGTAGTACACACGCACAGAAAGGAACTTTGCGGCAGCTGATGATGGAGGCAGGACTTTCAACTCAACAGTGATGGTGCTTTTGGCAATCTTTTCAACAAACCGACAGTAGTGCAAGATGCTGGTGTTCATCCATATACAATAAAGAGGGAGTCCTCACCGGATGCAGTGATACCTTCCTTTGATGCATCAGGCTGGCAGAAGACTTCTGCACACTGCTGCAGCTTACTGGACTGCTTTGCCCACACTGAACAAGCGTGATGTTGTGTCGAATCCAAGTAGGGCATGCAGAAACGACAGGTGTAGGCACAGACTTGTACTTAATGCAGACTTCAGATGGTGTATGTTCCAGACTCTTTATGAATTTCCTTTCTTCGGCTCAGGCATCATGAAGACATACTTGGTACCCAGATCAACGTGGTAGCAGAGGAGAACAAATAAATCAGTGTCATCATCAACAACAATTATATGTCCCTGAATGGCAGCAGCGACAGCAGTTTCGACAATAAGACGGTCTGGATCACCATTGGCATGGTCACACTGACATCTGACGTTCGAAACACTCGAACAGCATTGAATGAATAGCTGTTTATTTGTCTTGTTCGTCAGGAAGACATTTTTCTTCATTGTCGGAGTCATGGTTAGCTCACAGTGTACAGCCACTGTGTTTGTTCCTCTTCTTAGATGAGTCACGTCTTTCAATGAAGGCTCCCCACTGAACGGATCTTGAATTTGGCTCTCTTTTGTACTGTTTTTGCTTTTTCTTGGAAGGAACAGTATGCAGGCCCATGGCCTTTGGTTCCTTCGTCCATGCATAAAAAAAAACAGCCAAAAATAAAAAAAAAACATTTGCCATACTTGCGTATGACATGTTTGAACATGGATGTTGCAGATGTCTTGAAATGTGCGACCACGGTGCCAAATGATCTGATGTATCAAGGCTCCTCCATCCAAGACATAAAGTCCATCAGTGGGAAGTGTGCATTCTTGGCACAGTAACTGGTTTCAAAGTGCAGTTCCCAGTGCCGCTTTGTTTACAGGTCTAGGAGAACTAGTGGGGTCAGACAATGTTGTAGGATAGCTACACAGTTCATTATTGAACAGATCCGGTGCATCAACGTTTTCATTTGCTGCCACTACAGTTAGGCATTGAAACAGCGCTTGTGGGTCAATATGCACTGCTTCTTTGTTGATCGTCATGGCTGTTTTTGGCCCAAGAGTAACTGCCTGCTGTTTCCACTTGAATGAGTAATTGAATGCATCTTTACCTTCCATGGACAGAAGAATCTTTTAGCCAACCTCTTCTGCCTTATCCACATTTACAGAATCCTGTGCTACAACACCTGAGACAATGCTGTGCTGTGACCTGTCTGTTTTACTGAAGGGGTTTCTTTCCTGCAGAAAGGTGACCAGCTTTTATGCATCATGGCAGTCCCTCCTCTTTCGTGTGTCAGACGCTTCTTTGTGCTGTTCACTAGTGTCATCCCTGACCCCAGTAAACTGCTGCATGGCTTGATTCAGTTCACAGCAGACAGGCACAGATTTAACACAGCCCACTCGCTGTAGTTCTGTCATTCCCTTGCCTCGGGTGAGGCCGCCAGTAGATCTGATACTGTGCATTAACATCTGTTCCACGATAGGATCAGTGGAAGGGTCTGCCCAGAATCTGTCGCTATGGCGAACAACATGTAGACCACCCATAAACAGAAAATACAACTCAGAGTGATCTGTTGACAGGGTGGCCATTTGCTGCAGACATGGAAAAATTGTCCTTGCATACAAGTTGCTTCAGTAGGAGAGTGTGGTAGCATGTCGTACAATGCAACAAGATGGAGACTCCAGTTTCTTGTTCTCTCAGCCCGGAGGAAACGCTTAAGGATATCCACCATCTTCAAATATTGCAACCACAGACAGCTAGTGCGACTTACCACGTTCTTCTCATTTTCTTCTTGCAATAACTGCTCTCCTCGATTCCTCATTTGTCATGGTATCTGGATCAGCAAGAATCTGTGCAAACATTCCTTTAGCTGTGGCTATCCAGCTGTCTGCAACACTAGCATCTCTACCAAGGCTTTCTGGATCATTTGTCTTTGCTATAATGTCGACTTGTGACTCATCTTCCTCTTACTCCATTTGCATTTAACTGATTTTGCTGTCAGACACAGATACATGTGGCAGAGGGAGTTCCAATGCATCTGTAAGAAGTAGCATATTTTGTACAGCATCCATTAGGAAATGACCTCTATGGGCCATGGCGAGTGCCTTTCCATCAAGCATATGCGACACAGTGTTGTGGTCATACACCATTTCCAGAACTTCTGATAATCCTGTGTTTTCAATATGGTGGCCTATGCACCCAGGAAAACTCATCTCAGTGTGTAGTCTTCTAGATCTCAGCATCACAGATTTCAGACAGCTGGCAGGTTATTCAGTAGCCACGATTGGTTGAGCCTTCCACCATCGTGGCTGGTCAAATGTGATAATGGGAATTGTGTGGTTATGCTTTGCTTGCTCGGCCTGGAAGAACAATGTAGAATAGATGCATGTCATATCTGATGGATCTAGGTTGATAATAGGCAGAAACACTACAGCTGACTTTCCTGGGTGGTTTCCTGAGTGTTCCATTTGCATCCATCCTGACCACCCTGGGCGTGGCCACTGCAGAAAAGGGGAGGCTGTCCACAGGATATCTAGCAGATATGGTGATTCAGGAACATGTTCACAAGACCGCAACTGGCCAAGTTGACTGAAAGAGGGGTTATTTCCTTGTTTGGGATAGCAGTAGTGTCGAATTATAATTTCCCCGGCTCTAAGAACTTCATTGGCAGTTACTTTCCAATGGGGAATTGCATGAGAGACAAATTTTCCTGGCGTTAGTGTGACGACCATACCCCTCCCATGAAAGGTGCCATGACCATCAAGAGGCTGTATGTTGTGGTCGACATTGTCGGCTGCATACTGCACGAACTGACCTTTTGACACGGTAACAACACTTTGCTGGGTGACAAAAGTAGTTTGATCAAACATTTTGACCTCGCCATAGGAGCTACAAAAGTTTTGTTGGTGTAGTAAGTCTATCAGAAATCTGGAGCCAAAATGGTGGAGCATTTGGACAGCTAACCATCAATTTTGGCCTGGCAGTTTGAATAATGGCATGCCCCAAAGAAGCCTGTTTCATCTCTGCGTTTTTACCAGCCACTATGATTCGCAAGAACTGAGCAACACTGTCTGGAAGAAATGAAAAGGCATTCTCTAAAGTTAAGTCATCAGTGTTTGGATAACTGGGGCATGGATCGAATGCCTTCATGTCGTTTATTATAAGCTGGGCTGCAGTTTTCACAATTCTTGTGGTTTCTTCCTCATCATTGTCAATTTTTTTTTTTAGTACTCTTGTTATATGGTGGTAGGTGGTAGCGACCATCATCCACTCACTTGATGTAGTGCTGCTTACTTATTCCTTAGCCTTTATCAATCTTTTTCTGTGCATGCCCTCCTCTCTTCCTATTTCTCCCATCTTTCCTGTCACTCCTTATTGCTTTTCTTTCCATTACATGTGGCTTTACATTGAGTGACAAACCAAATGGTTTTCTGTAAGCCTAGAAACCATTTAAAAGGCTGGGTGGTAACCATATAACCAAACCATACGTGGTCCCTACGTGTCAACAAGTGGGTTGGTGGAGGGTTAGTGCCCCTCCCTGTAAAACAAATAACTCAAAGTCAAATGGCCACCCTTCCGGGATTATGGCGTCTGGCAATAGATAGAGACAGATAGTTATATGGCTGCAGCAGTGGGTTCTAAATGTAACAACATTTGCCCTACCATCTACATCGGTGATAATATTGTTTACACGGAAATGTTCTTGGAGCTTATGATTCATATTCTGTGCACCATATGGATTTTGTGTTGAATTTGCCAACTCAAGGTATTCACCGATCTTTTTGACCAAGTCTGTCAATGTCAACTGTTCCTCGTCATTGTCCTCTAGATGGCTTCTGATGAGTTGAAAAGCATCATGCCATTCTTGTTCTACAAGACGACCCTGGCTAAATCTTGGCTTCTTCTCAGGCTGCACATATTTCGATGCAAACCTCGTTGGAATATTTCCGCATGTTCGAAAATTCATACTGCACTGGTTGTGACAGACGGCGTCCGCGGCATGTATACAGGTCGTTTGCATATGATAACCTTCCTGACACTGCATCACTCCATTCGTCAGTCTGAAATTTGCACATATTCTCTATAGTGTTCTCGAAGACGGATGTTGTAACAGGAAAAACATTATGACTTCTCTGCCTGTTGTCGCATTCGGCTGGTGTACCACAGAAGAGACAATCATTCCTGACGTCAAACGTTGGTGTTTGAGATTGCAACATGCATTCAAGCATTGATACATGGATCAGTTCCTTGTGTCTGTCCGTTTTTATGTACTTGGAGTTGTACCAACGTTTTCTACAGTTCTTATGAAAACGTTGCCATTCAGTTGTACAAATACTGCTTTCACCTTCCTCACTTGCTTTGTTGATGCCATTATTTCCCTTCTTGCTAAAAGTCACAATATCACCAACAGCATCAGACGTGATGCCTTCCATGCAAAGTGTGCAAATGTCTCTTGTACAGCACCAACATCAGCCATCATTCAACCTGGACGACACAAAAAAAGTAAAGAAATGATGGAATCTATCTCAATTTGTAATACAGCAATATATATTTAGACATACAAAAACAAAGTAATGTAATTTATGAACAACTCATTAATGGCATAACTTTTGTTAATACTGTTACGAAGGGGGATCTGCCAGTTAGGTGTTCGAGAATTATCTGGATATTTTCCGTAGGCTGACGGTACGAGTCAGAGTTGCCAGTTTGCCTGCTGTTTGGAGCGTAGTTGTTTCGTAAGTTATGCATTAATTTTTATGCTCTTTTTTCTCTATAATGTTTTATTTACATGATTGTTCGTTAAATTATGTAATTTAATTTAAGTCTGGTAATGATTTAGAGTATTATGTAATGTAAGAAGACTCCGGCATGTTTGATGTCTCTTAATTGGTAACTGTGTTGCTAGGGTCAGGGTAGGGCCAGTACTTACCAGAACTTCGGAGAAATAGATCGTTCTCGAGTAATGAAAGGCTATATAAGGATGGGGAATGAGAGTGTAAGTTGTTGTTAAAGTTAAGGATTAGTTGGGCCTCAGTCAGTTTTAGTTAAGTTTATCTAAGTGACGGTCCAGTGAAGTTTGTATATTTCGGGATTTGTGAAAGCAGTGTTTGCAGAAGTTTGTACATTTTCGGTACTTGTGAAAACAGTGAAGTGAAATAACTGTAAAGTTTGTCAAGTATTAAGTGAAATTGCAGTTAGTACAGTTTGTATACGTCCAGTGCTTGTGAGAACGGTCAAGTGAAGTTAGCAAGCATAAAGTGGAATTGTTTTGGTAAATAAAGACAGTCAACTTTTAGAAGCCAGTGTTTATCTTCGCCTCAGCTGATCTCGTGTACTGTACACCTAAAGGCTGACCATAGGAAGAACGACTCACTGGGCAACGTCCTTCCTATACTGAACTACTGCTGTTGGAGCCTGTGGCAATGTGTGGACTTAGGACATAACAATACGATATTACGCTCTATATATCTAATCAGTATACGTATTTTCAGTCTTTTGTCGCTACCAAAAGGGGAGATAAATGAAATCTACAGTCAGGTGTGGCAAATAATACATTTTAACAAATTTCTTGGCCCCATATTTCAAGTGTGAAATTTTCATATTTCTCATCGGGTGATTTCCGTAGTTTTTAGTATAACTGCAGACATAACGAAAATACATCGTGAAAAAATAAATTCTGTATCATTGTTTTTTTTTTTTTTTTTTTTTTTTTTTTTACTAATTCTGCTGGCCTATATCCAAACTGCGCAGTTTCTTGCGTCCTGTCTATTTAAGCCCTTGGCCCTCAGATAAGAAATCACACAATCATCCCAGGCCTTCCTGGGTCTATCCGAGCGCCTGCTACCCTCCACATTCAGATTCATTCTTAACCCACTCATCATCCCCCTTTCTCTCCACGTGACCAAACCATCTCAAACCCCCTCTACTCACGGCATCCGCAATGCTCTCGATACCTAACGTGTCTCTCAGCTCTCAAGTAAAATCCCATCTCAGTTAACACTGTTTCACATCTATCTCTCCATACCTGCTTCAGGGCAGACTAATGGATGTAGACAGTAAAGGGTATACAGCTGTCAGAGGCGACAAGTGTAAGCGTGTTCAGCAAAACAATCCAGTGCAAATATCGATTTCAAATACTATGGTCGTCCGTGATAATACTGCAGGTAATACATACCGGTATGGGTGTAATGATGTACTGAACAACTAAATAAATATCCGTGTGTACTAGACACTTACCATAGCACGATATCACGGCACAGGAGAGCCCAGCAGGAGTAGGTGGTGGTTTCCCTGCATGAAGATCACTTTTGCACGTTGCACGTAAACAACAAAAGTAAACATTATCTTCAAAATACTCTGATGTTCCCTCATCTGTTACCTGATTTCAAGAGAACACTGTGGATGATGGCCTGTTTAAAAATTAAGAGAACACTATGGATAATGGCCTGTTTAAAAAGAAACTGTATGTTGCTTAATATATAACAACGTTCCAAGAGTAAAGTAACATTTGAGAGCAATAACCACCTGTATTTACCGCAGTGCTAATAAGTACGAGTATTGTCTCCTCATAATCGTCTTTTAACCACCGTGCCAAACCCAAACCAATCATGTGGTACATTACGGAAATAATTATATACTTCATGGTAGACATAGGTGTAGGCATTAAAAACCCTGGTCACCAGTTGATATTTAATGTCAACAGATGACGGTGTAACCGAGTCTAGACATTACTGAATGATATGTATAATATGCAGATAAACCACTTTTAATTAATCGTCGTCAGTGCCTACATGAACATGACTAACACATTTTGTGATATATCTGTCTTTTTTTTGCCAAGACCACTTTGGATAAGAGAGATTGAACCTAAGTTGTTTTTATACAGTTACTTTTGCTGCAGCTGCAGGTCAGTCTCTCGGCTTCAGGTCTGTAAGACATGCAATGCAGCTGGGTGACACTGTGGCGTGGTTTGCTCGTGCTGTCGATTTGGTTGTGGTGTGGTGGATGTGTGATGTGGTTTAGTGGTCGTGTGGTGTTGGTGTGCTGGTTGTTGTTGTGGTGGTGGTGTGATGGTGGTGTGATGATGATGAGGCAGTGGTTTGGTGGTGGCTGGCTGGTGTGTTGTGGTAGTTGTGGAATGGTGTGGTGTGGTGTGGTGGAGGTCGTGTGGTGTTGGTGCGGTGGTTGTGGGTGTGGTGGTGGTGTGATGGTGGTTTGACGACGGTGAGGTAGTGGTTTGTTGGTGGCAGGGTGGTGTGTTCTTGTGGTGGTGGTGGTGTGGTAGTAATATGTTGCGGTTGTGCTGAGGTGGTGATCGTGGTCGAAGTGTTGGTGGTGGTGTGGGGGAGGTAGTGGTGTGGTGGTGGTGGCGTGGCGGCGGTGGTGTGGTCATGTTGTGGTAATGGTGATGATGTGGTGCGGTGATTGTCGAGTGGTGTTGTTGTGGTGATGGTGGCAGTGAGGCGTTCGTGGTGGTATGGGTATAGTTGTGGTGTGGCAGTGGTCTTGGTGCGGTGGTATAATTTTATTTTTGCTGAACAGGCTATAAGAGATGGTATGGTGACGTCAGGAGAATGGAGGGTTTTAGATATGGCCAGAGGACACAAGAATCAAGTATACCTGGAAGGAGACCAAGGGGTGGACCGAGAAAGAATTTGTTGAATTGGGCAAATGAGGCGATTAGAAGTCAAGGTCACGATGTCAGGCATGCAAAGTTGCGTGCGAAACACAGAGCGCAATGGAAACATGTGTATAGAGCCTTGTATGAACTGGTAACTGCTGGAGATAGTTAAAGCAGGAATGAGTGAAGGGGATGAGTTAAGTGTGTGTGAGTTGGGTGCTTTTCTCCCTATGTTTAGCCCCGTGGCTCAGCAGGAAATCGCATAATAGATGAAAACAAAAAATACAACACCTTCAGTGAAAACAAATGTTGCCAGGCACAACAAACCTCGCCCAACAGCAGTTGTTGCTCTTAAATACTGAAAAGGTACTGCCCTTTAGTGTTAGTACGGTACACAGAGTCTAAGGTAATGGCGCAAATGTTTTCAAATTACACTTTCTGAAAATCCGTGATCTTGCATTTGACCTTTCAAGGTCACTCAAGGTCAAAGGTCATGGTGCCAAATAAAAGTGCATATGGGACTTCCTGTTTCTTGGTAATAGTAAATATCTATCTTCAACGAATTTCGAGTTATATCTCCTGAATACCCGTGACCTCCAGTTTGATCTTTTAAGGTCACTTACGGTCAAAGGTCATGGTTCCAATTAAGAACCTATATGGGACTTCCTATATGTTGATAACAGAAAATATCTCTGTGTCTTCAGTTTCGAGTTATAGCTCCCTGAATATCCGTGACTTTGAGTTTGACCTTTCAGGGTCACTGAAGGCCAAAAATCTGGGTTCCAAATTAAAGCCAATATTACGAGTTCGTACATGTTCATAAAAGTAAATATATCATCAACCGGTTTCAAGTTATAGCCCTCTGAAAATCCGTGACCTTGATTTTAACCTTTCAGGGTCACTCGATTACCTCCAAAATTTAAACACTTTCTTTTGGGACCAGTGACTACAAATCCTGAAAGTTTCATGTAATTTTATTCAGCCGTTTTTCCGTAACGCTGCTAACAAACAAGAAAACAAACAAACAAACTCTACCAAAAACAATACCTCGTCGGACTCCGTCCGGGCGAGGTAATAACACGTAATGTAGGTAGAAGGGTAACAGATAACAAAATATCTGGAAGATGCAGGAATGCTGAAATCAGTACATAACGGTACTGTAGGCTTATTATTAATAGCTTACGAGGATCACCATAATGCGTTGTAATGTATGGCAATGTTATGTTCCCAGATATGTTCTACTGGACCAAACTTCTTTACTTACAGAAGATGAAACATTCTCAAATTAATGTAGTGCAATTTCGTGTGTATAAATAAGTGCAGAAATAAATAACACTTTCTGCATTATGATCTGGGGCAATAAACAGCGTATTTTGTCTCGACATATGGGTAATTTCCCATCATACAATTATCAGCATTCACATATTTACCTACCTTGCCGTCAACCTCTTTCTCATCATGCCGTTTACCTGACTTTCCTCTCTGTCTCCTGCCTCCAAACCTCCTCTGCTCCTTCAGTTACCCTATCTCCTCCATATCCTAACTTAATATTACCTCGTCACAAAGCCAACACTCCCTGCAGGAAATACTTGCATCCATATTCTGGTCACTGCATTGGTGCTATAGTCGCGGCGCGCGACTCTAAGGGTGTTATTATCGTGCCCTGGCAACCTACCTGTCAACAGTGCGTCCATTTCGTGTATAATATGGAAAGCACGTGATTCGTGTATAATATGTGCGCGTATAATAATATTCGTGTATAATATATTCATGCATAATAATATGATTCGTGTATACTATGACACGAAATCGGACGCACTTTTGAATGGCAGGTTGCCAGGGTACGATAATGACAACCTCAGAGTCGCGCGGCACAACACGTTATGCTGATCTACGACCAAGGAAACAACATAGTGTTGCCACACATTATTCAAAGAACACATAACGATAGGCTATATGTAATGCCTAACACCTACATATCCATTCCACAGAAAGATCATCAACAGCTGAATGGGGATAATATTGGTTTGGTGTCCTTCAGCAGAATGGATTTTGCATGTAAACTTTGAATGGATAAGACTTTTTTATAAATTGTTTGGTGAGTGATTCAGTCAGGCTGTGGGAAAGGGAGAGAGACACAGGTGGCGGTGGTTTGGCGAAGTATTGTTGGAACTAATGACAATAACGGGTGATACAGCCAAATGAAAACGAATTACGAAAGTAGGTTTTAAGTGGACTGAAAGAGTTTCATGAGGGGAATATAATATTACTGGTACTGAAAGTAAAAGGGCCATCGACAATTGTAGGTAAATAATGTATATATACGTATCCACCAAGGAATAATATCCAAATACCTGGTGCAAATACGACGATCGTCCGTGATAAAAGTGTAGGAAATAAGTAATGGTTTCATGTGGTAAGATAAAGTCATAGGTGTATACTTACCCAATTGCGTTTGCCTGGCACAAAAGATGGGTTCCTGTCCGTGTGGAGCACCGTAGTTCTGCACGTACACAAGATGATAAAAGTTTTCACTATCTATCTATCTATCTATCTATTGCCAGACGCCTCAATCTCGCGCGGGGTGGCCACAAACAAATCGCCTTCATGTCACTCTGTCCTCTGCCATTTCACTACCACGCTCCCAACTCACACCCCCCTCTCTCATGTACCTCTCCACTCCATCCCTCCATCTCATCCTCGGCCTCCTCCTCCCTCTCGCCCCCGCCACCTCACTCACATACACTCTCCTCGTCAGTCTTTCACTCTCCATCCTCTCCACATGTCCAAACCACCTTAACGTGTTTCTCCTAACGCTTCCCATCACGTCCTCAACAACACCACAACGCTCCTTCACTTCCTCATTTGTTAGTCTGTCTCTCCATGTGACTCCACATGCTCCTCTCAGATAACTCATTTCCACTGCTCTCACTCTTGACTTCTGTTCTTCCAACAGGGTCGAAGCTTCACTTCCATATGTCAGAGTTGGTATCACAATACTGTCATGTAACAACTTTTTCACTTCCATGCTCACCTCCCTGTTTCTTATCACTGCTTTCAATGAACCAGCAACCTTCCTTCCCTGCTGCACCCTTTCAAGCACTTCACCCTCCAGACTTCCATCCTTACTCATTACACTGCCCAAGTACTTAAATTCATTCACATTCTCCATATCCTTCCCATCCAATCTCACTGTACATTCACTGGCTTCACCTCTCTCGAAGACCATCACTTTACTCTTCCCTACATTCACCTTTAGATTCCATTTCTTAACACTCTTCCAAACTCATCTACCAAGCCTTGCAGCTCCCCTTCGTGTTCGCTCAACAACACAGTTTCATCTGCAAACAACAGTACAGGGAGTTTCCAAACACTGCCCTCTCTCACTAGGGCCGGTCCAACATCCACTGCCCGACCTTGTATCTCTTTTATAACCCCATCTATGTACAGATTTAACAACCATGGAGACATGACACATCCTTGTTTCAATCCAACCTTCAAATGGAAAGATTCACTCAGTTTGCCATCCACACGCACTGCAGCCTTAGCACCCTCATACATACTCTTCACTGCCATCAACAACTTCCCATCCACCCCATATATTCTTAATACCTTCCACAAACCTTGTCTATCCACCCTGTCATATGCTTTCTCCAGATC
>JAGKTI010005801.1:30080-43410 GCA_018397915.1 Birgus latro
TCATTATAAATCATCATCATCATGCAAAAAAGATAATAATAATAATAATAATTACATGACACAAAGACTTACGGCTCTTAGGCATCACGTCTCATTCTAATATAATAATAATAATAATAATAATAATAATAATTATTATTATTATTATTATTATTATTATTATATTAGAATGAGACGTGATGCCTAAGAGCCGTAAGTCTTTGTGTCATGTAATTATTATTATTATTATTATCTTTTTTGCATGATGATGATGATTTATAATGACAAGTTTGATTTAAGAGACACACAGACATTATTTTTTGTAGCTGTCTATGTGTTTTATTCTGAAATATATTCATAATATGAAAGTTTCCCTTGTTATTGATCAATTCTCATTTAATTAGTTCACTTCATTGACAGAGCTGACGAGGGACGCTTTCATGTTGTGGCACTGATATAACTGGGCTGAGTGATGCCTGGATGTAGAAACGTCCCTTAACTCCCTCCTCGTTCCCCTGAAGAAGGATGGTGGACTGTAGGAGGAGGAAGACTAAAACCAGTCCAGTGGATTCACATTTCAGATGATTCAGGGGTAACAATAGGAAGAACTACTACTACTACTACTACCACTACTAAACATTACTACTAAAAATTCTACTACAGCTACTACAGCTATAGCTACAGCTACTGTTACTACTACTACTACTACTTCTTCTATGTACTAAGTGATAGTGGTCGATTTTCTTTACATTCCGCTATCTGGGGGTATTGCGTTGTTATTAGTTTTCTACCTGAAGACGATTTTATTCAGCTGAAGACAGATTATAAGGATGAGAGTACTAGTAACATTAGAAGTAGTAGTAGTAGTAGTAGTAGTAGTTATTGTTGATGTTGTTGTTGTAGTAGCATTTAGATCATCTGAAACGTGATCCCAGCGGACTGCAGGCTGAATTTACCCTCCCCATGCTGCTCGCCATCCTCCTTCGGGGGTGATAAGGACGCAGGTGAGGGATATTTGTAAAACTGGGCAGCTTCATCACCCAGTTACAGTGGGTGCAACCACGTCAAGGCGTCCCTCTCCAGCACCACTCACAGCATATACCATAATATTGCAGAGAAGAGTCTTGGTCTTTCGATATTTACTGAAGGACTGAGCTGGTAAAGAGATACTGAATATGGTTATTCTGAATCAGCATATCACAAAGTCGAATGAAGACGTGAAGGAGGTTGTGGTGCTGATGTAGATGTGATTGAAAGCGTCCGGGGAAATACTCAAACAGAGAGAGAGAAAGAGGTGAGTTGCTTGTAGTCATCTCTAACGGTGACTACGCAAAATGACATCTTAATCATCCATACACAAACACACGCACTGCATCAAGCAGCATCAAGGCGTGCATACATTTCCTCGAAATTAGCTACGTGGTCCAGTATCTTCGTAGTTTATCAATCACTCTAAAACACAAAAAATCACGTGGCTGATTTCCTTCTCCCTGACCTTTAAACCCTATTTATAAAGTTTTTAAACGTTTAGCAGTGTATAGGGATGCTTGAATTCACGCTTCTCTTCACCCTTACAGCCACCAGACACTACACATGCAATTTAGAGCGAATATTAATGTAGAAGAAAGGACAAAGAATATAGCCATGTGTGAAAATGGTTAAGTATTATGGAAGCTTGCTTATCGTTAGAACTGTCTGAGATATTTTATGGATACTAACTCCTTGGTTTTGTTACTAGCCCGCCTGATACACCTCCCCCCTCCCTCTCTCTCTCCACCCTCGCTTATTTATTCACTCACTCACTCACCTCCTTCCTCACCCTTTCCCTCACTTTTTCACTACCTTTTCTCTTCCTCTCCTTCCTCACTCACTCATTCTTTCATGCCTTTTCTCCCTCCATTATTCAGTCATTCACTTTTTTTCCCCTGGGTTAACTGAGAAAAGGAGGGAAAGAGAGGAATAAACTAAAGTTATTACGCTGTCCAGTATATGCATCCACCTTGCTGAAAGAATCGGCTAAATTATTGGCAATTGAATGACAGGCTTACAGTCTGCACCCGACAGAAGATTGCCTTATCTCGGAAAGATTACTATACCGAGTGCCAAACGTAACGCGCTTCTGCCAAACCTCTCTCTGTACGTTTACAGAGATAGTGTGGCCTTGATAAATTCTTGTCTAGACGATTGCAATATAGCTCACTTATGATTGCAAAGTAGGAATGCAATCCAGTCACATCAGCGATCACACTAGCAAGCCTGTAGTAAAAATGTTTTTCATCCTTGAAAGCCTGTAATGACTGCACGTTACTCTGCGTGAAACGTGATAGGTGGTGGCGACCATCATCAACTCACTTGATGTTGTGCTGCCCACCTCTTCCTTGGGTGAATCTACACTGAGTGACAAGCCTAATAGTTTTCAGTTACCCAGGAAGTCATTTACAATGCTGGATGGAAACCATATAACCAAATAACTGGGTGACGTAGAACTTGTTGTGCTGCCCCTTTTAACTGGGTGGAGAGACACAGATGCGGCGTCCATCTACGAACCAAACCTCGACATTCTTCAGTATGCTTCGCTGTGGTGAGGCGCTGTCCAGTGCAAGGGAACACTGGTACACTGCATGGGATGGCCTTGGTGGGACGATTGCGTTTTTGTTTTTGACAGGTCTACTCGACCAGGTAGATCTGGGTTACTTAACTGCTACTACTACTAACATGCTAGGAAAGGAGGGAGGAGAAAGTGAATGAGAGAGGGGAGGGGAGGGGAGGGGAGGGGAGGGGAGGGGAGGGAAGGAAAAAGAGGAGAGGGGAAAGTGAAGTAGAGCAGGAAGGAAGAGAAGGGTGAATAGAGGAGAACAAAAGAGTACAGCAAACACTAATAGAACTAACGAGTTTTATCGGTGCTGTTTCTTACAGAGAGGACTATTGGTATCATACCTAATTATATGTACTAAAGATGAGGATGGTAAGGTAGGGGGAAGGGAGAGGAGGAGAAGGGAAGGGGACGGGACTGGGACGTGGAAGAAGAAAGGAGGGGAGAGGAAAGTTAAAAGGGTAGGGTAGGGGAGAAGAGGGGCGAGGAGGGGGAAGTAGGGAAAGAGAAGAGGGACGGGGAGAGGGAACTAGAGGAGAGAAGAGAAGAGAGAGGATGGGAGGTAGTGGAGAGAGAAGAGGAGAGGGAAGGGGCTGGGAGAGTCAAGTAGACGAGAGAAAGCAGAGGAGAGACGGAGAGGGAGAAGTAGAGGAAAGGAGGAAAGGGAGGGGAGGGGCAGTAGAAGTAGAAGAATTGAGGACGGAAGTGAAGAGAAACGGAGGGAAGGGAAGGGAAAAGGAGGGAAGAGGATGGGAGAGGAAGACAGAGAAGGTGTACAGGACATTTATCTGGGGTTCCATTGTACGGTGTATGATGGAAACGATTATGAGACGCTGCTGTTGGGCTTCTGGGGTATGTGCAAGGACATCACAGTCATCAGTGTGCTGTAGCTGTGAGAAATAAACCTTTCCAGCCTTTGATGTCACCAAAAAAATAAGTTGAAGTCTAAACGGAACTAAATTTTATTCCATAATCAGGGTTCATTTTTTCGTAACTTAGAATGGTGACTGCAATGAGACAGATGTTGCAAATGACAGGAGAAAGGACACATCCTTGATTTACATCTACATCCACTTACTATGGACACACGAGCATATTATCATGGAGGCTTTTCAGGATAAGAATTTTTTTGGAACTCCATATTTTGAAAGAGCATGCCAATAAAAATTCTCTGTTGACAGTTTCAAAAGTCCTGCAAGATCAGTGAATGCAATATTTAAGTCACTGTTCATCTCGTGGTATTTCTCTTGTATTTGTAGGGAAACAAAGATCTAATTACTGGTGATTCATTTGTTCCGTAATCCACATTGTGTTCCAGGAAGTGTTGACTCAGCCAGATGTTTTGTCAGTCGGGATAACATTATCTTTGTTTGTGCTTTGATAGCATTCACTTCGAGGGAGATGCGCCAGCTGTTGTCACAGTCTGAGCGGTCCTATTTCTTCTTGAAAATGGTTAGAGTACCAAAAGTAAGCCATTCAGATGGAGTCCATTCTTGGTTCCAGAAAGTCAGGATGGAATTATGGAGGCATGGAAGCTCTGTTGAAGTAACTGGCCCCCCTCTTTGATTAGTTCAGATGGTATGCCATCAGGGCCAGGGCTATTGTTATTTGTTAGGTATCGGATGACCTGAACAGTTTTTGCAAATGTAGGTAGGACATCAAGATCTGCCTCTTTTGGAGCATTTAGGATGTTATCAAGGATATTGTGCTCCACAGAGTTTCCTCAATTCATGTTGTTCCCTTCCATCTAGTATTGCTTGCATGTCTTTTAGGAGCTCTTTATTTTGGCTGAGCAAATAGGGGTTATGTTGTGTTGGGTTGCCCCATAGATGGTTTTTATGGGCACGTAGAACGATACTGGTTATTAATATCAGCTAGTTTCTGCAGCTGTCTTTTATTTGATCAGTCCAACATTTCTTCTCCATGTCACGCAGTTTTCTCAGTGTTTCTTTTCCGAGATTCTGGAAATCGGTTTTTAGGGTTAATGAGCAAGGATGAGCCAAACATGTGATAAGTGCTCTATTCTTCATTGCAAGAAGGTCATGTATGTCCCTAGCATTTTCATAAGAAAGGTGGAGATGTCTTGGGTTTCTTGTACAATGTTTGGAAGCAGTGTCTTAATATGTTCAGCCACTGTGTGTCTAAGTTTGTGGCATTGTTGTTCGGGTCAAGTGGTGGGTAATGAGAGAGCATGTCTGTCATTGTGCTGTAGAAAGTATTACAAGATGTCACAGCCTTTAAAATACTGCGGTTTAGTTTCCTCTAGGATGGTCTTGGACACATTTGCTGTTGCATGGCTAGTAACAATTTGGTGAGAATAAGGGTACAGTCCGAAGTGCACTCAGCAGCTCTGGTTGAACTTTTCTTCTATCTCGCTACCCAATGTCTAGATCGTGAGTGCATCCATGTGGACTTGTGTTTATTCCCAAGTTGAAAAAATGGTGTTAGTAATGTCCAGACTGCGTTCAGAGCATAAGAGAATCAGTTTGTGCCCATTGTTGTTCATATTACCCACACCATGGCAGCCTATAATGACCGGCCAGTGCTGATATTCTTTACATTCTCTTGCATTAAAACCTCCAAGCAGGATGGATTTGTCATTATGTATAATTTAGCATGTGGTGGCATCCAGAGAGGCATAAAAGGAATCTTGACGGTGTTCTCAGAGTCAAGAGTTGCGGAATAGGCCCTGATGAGTGTTGGATATTGGCCACTGGAAAGTGGCATGCTCCAGGACATCAGCCTCTCTGATATACCCTCTGGCGATTTTTGGATCATATGTTGTCGGTTGCTTTGGACTGCAAACCTAATACCATTCTTTTTATTTATATTTTTTAATTGTCTTGGCTTCTCATCCAGAAATAGCTATACCCTTCTCCTGCTTCTATTAGGTTGTCCTACCATGAGAGGCGAGTCTAAGAAAGGGCAGCAATGTCAATTTTATATATTTTCAGATAATGGGCAATAAGAACAGATCTTCACCGGTCATGTATCTTGATCTGAACCAGGCAACGTTCATATACTACAGGTAACAACAGTCAGAGGGCTTCTTTTGGTTTCGCAGTTCATTGTGGGATACCTTGACAGACATGGTTATCCGTCCTGGTGGTTCGAAACAGCAAATATTTTGGTTACCTTTTCTAAACCCCCTCTTCAACAGGGGTAGGCAATTGGGTGTCCATATCAGGCTGCTTAGTTGCTATGGTTGCTGCCGAAAGCATGGTGTGTGCCTATGCCATCCTACCTGTGACCTCTGGGCTATTGCCACCTATGTGCTGGACCCGTGGTAGCAACTTCAGCTACATTAATGACCTGTCTCCGTCACCCTTCCTGTCGCCGCAGGTCTTTTAATTTTAATTGAAGAATGACATAGAAGGCGAGTAAAGCACTGGGTTTGTCCAGTGGATGTGGATGGCGAGTGTAGGACTGGGTTTGTCCAATGAATGTGTTTGGTGTGATGATGAGGATGAGCAGTCCTTACTACCACATAACTTGCCCCTTCCCAGCCGGTGATGGTGGCATGAAGGCTCACGACGACCATGTACTGATCAGGGTTGAGGGAGTCTGCTGGAAGCTCTGTCTGTCGAGCCCCACTTTCTATGGGATTCTACTCACGAAATTTTCGTTTGCGGTTTCCTCTAATAACCTATACCCATCCAACCGCAGTTCACAAGGCAGTGGACCTGAGAACACTTTGTCACACCCCTCACTGATGGACCCTACAGCACGGGTAACCCAGTTCTCCTGGTGAGACTGGGGGATCTCTCCCCGCTGCTACTACCAACCAGAATTAAGGAGCACATACTTCCCTCACCACTACAAGGTGGTACGCAGGGAAGCAGCACACACACACACACACACACACACACACACACACACACACACACACAGCAGGTAGTGAAGGGCAATCAGGTGCAGGACGGGGAGTGGTGTGGTAGGAAGGGGAGGAACCAAGTAGAGGGGAAATGAGCGGATATGGAGAGCAGGTGCTAACACTATCACTCCAGTGACGTCCCTTTATAATATATTTTCGCTGTCTCCTGAGTATTTTATTCACGTAAGGACAGAATTTTCGAACTGGAGAGGTTAAACATTGCTCCCAATAAACATTTACTAAAGGTAATTCCTAACTAGAATTGAATCACTGGACAGAGTGAGAGAGAGAGAGAGAGAGAGAGAGAGAGAGAGAGAGAGAGAGAGAATGTTGGAACATATAATGGTATCCAAAGCTATTTTGACTAGCATCGCATTATGAACATAATCGTTTTTTTTTTTTTATGTGTCCGACTCTGGGCTTAGGCTTCGCAGCCTCCTCCCAAGGCCCAGTAGTCCTCCTACATACCATAACCTCTACCAGTCACCATTTCGGCGCTAACACCCACCGTCCATATTGAATACATGCTAGGGCTCTCTCACACATGACTGCTGTATTGGTATTAGCGGGGGTATTTTTACGATATATCGGCCGGGCTTCTGGTAGATCGGCAAATCATACTTTTATGATATTCAAATCCTAAAACTGTTCAGTGCCCCAGCCTGGATTTGAATCTGGGTCTGGTAGGACTGCAGGCCACCACTCTACCGATCGAGCCACCGCTTCCCCCAAAGAGAGAGAGAGAGAGAGAGAGAGAGAGAGAGAGAGAGAGAGAGAGAATGTAGGAACATATAATGCTTTCCAAAGCTAGTTTGACTACCATCGCCTTATGAATCTAATCAAGTGTTAGAAATATGCATACAGGAGGCTATCGTTTTAATGCAAGTCTAATTGTTGATATATAACTTTGATATACAACCTGCTCCCGTTTTAGGATTACTCATTTCAGCAACACAAAAATTTTAATAGCTTTGTATTACCTGGGAATGACACTGATCAGAATCCTTTCTTGCTGGAGGAGTTAGGCTTTCTGAATATGGCAACGTTAATGAGAGGAGCTTCTTTGCTAAGCGTACTAGTAGTAATAAACTTATTTTACTCTGGTTCTTGTGTGCTTTATTTCAGTAGTTAACAAGCATCAGGAAGTAATTATCATTAATCCCTCTGGCCTAGCCTACGTGCATCCTTGACTTAGGGGAATGAATTACCCCAAATCTTTTACATATTGCTGGGCTGATCTTTGCTGTGGTAGGTTTTAACTTTGTACCCCAGAGTCTAAAACGTCAAGGTATAAATTCCTGACTGGAGGCAGCGGATATAGATGTGTACTGCCCTACAGATACTCGGCAGCACTAAATTTTTGTGAATGCCATCTTAAACAGGCCTTGTGTTTGTAGCGCCTTGTTCCTCTGAAGTGATCCTATAGAACTGCAGGGTGATTCCCTTGTCAAACATCTTTTGGGAAAGAACTGAGGTGAGAGTTTCTAAATATGCAGAATCACCTAAATGATTTGTCGGTGACACCTCGTGAAAGTATCGCTTGCCAGCAGAGAAAGACACGAGAACGTGAAGTACATCTATAGCAGACAATCAAATTATGTTTTCAATTTTTATAGCATTAAAAATGTGGGCAGTGTGAGTGTCCTTCAGTATTCCTAATAATTAAGAGTAATGAGATATTTTACCCCCCATTTGCCCCAAATAACAATTTTGAAGCTTAATCACTATGGCACAAAGAATGATGCAGCTCTATATCATTCCATGTCAGTTAATGACTATGTTAGTATTAATCCGTTGTAACAGCTCGATCTCGAAAATAGTAATCCCCTCCAATATCCGACATAAAAGAGCCAAAGGCATGTCCAGAAATTGGGTCCATCTGGATACTCGTCCTGAAGCTCCCGTACCAGTACGTTTGGACACTAACCAAACCTAACTCTGAAAAGCATCTCTACATACACTCCAACTGGAGGCGGTGGTTCGATCGGTAGAGAGGTGGCTTGCAGTCCTAACGGACCCAGGTTCAAATCCTCGCTGGGGTAGGAAACATTTTAAAGATTTGAATTTCGTTAAATCAAGCTTTACTGATCTTCCAGAAGACCGGCCGACATGTCGTAAAAATACCCCCGCTAATACCAATACACCAGTCCTGTATGAGACAGCCCTAGCCTGTATTCAATATGGACGGTGGGTGTTAGCGCCGAAGAGGTGACATGTAGGGGTGTGTGGGAGGACTGCTGGGCCTTGATAGCAGGCTGTGAAGCCTATGCCCAGAGTCGGACACATAAAAAAAAAAAAACTATTTAAGACCCTATTCACACAAATAATGGGCACAAAGCATTGAAATAATTGAAATTTAACCAGAAAATGATGATTTAGAGGTGAGTATGGCAAATATGTTCACCAGTTGACAGCTAATTGAAAGTAGGTATAGGACATGGAAGTCACTAAGAAAATCTCCTTTTTCATAGCTTATGGACTAAAATATGGGACACAAAGCATGAAATAAATAAAATGTAACCAGACAATGATGATTTTGTGGTAAGTATGGCAAATATGTTCACCAGCTGACAGCATGACAAAATTAGGTAACAGATATGAAAATCACTATGGAAATCACTTTTTTCACAGCCTATGGACACAGATATGGGAAACAAAGCATGAAATAAATAAAATGTAACCAGAAAATGATGATTTAGAGTTATGGCAAACTTTTACCACTTGACAACATGCTGAAACTATGTAACAAACATGAAAATCATAATGAAAATCATCTTTTTCACAGCCTATGCATGAAATAAATGAAATTGAAAGCACAAAATTAGGATTAATAGTGTTTTGCAGTAGTCTGGGTTCTTACAACAAGGCTGTGGCTGTCGTGAGGAATAACCCGCCACCTCCTCTCAGACTCTGACAGTTTGAAGGTGCACCTGAAGCACCTGCAGTAATCCACCGTTGCAATGCACTAAATCCTTGGCACTCTGAATTCTTAACACTTTGCATTCTTTTCTTACTTGTGCTTCACTTGAAACTCACCAGTGAACATTAGCACTTTGCACCAGTCTTTTCACTCTGAATTCTAAATTCTTAACACTGAAAATTGTATTTTATTTACTGCACAGCACTGTAAATTCCTGTGTGGTCTAGTGGCGAGTTCTTGCTGCGTAGTCACTGTCAGCTTCCGAGAGCCTGTGTTGCAGGCAACCAAGGGGCTCATTGGTGGGACGTGGTGATGGACTGTTCACCACAAACGACTCAGACGACAGCTGCAAACTCACATTCAGTGGCGATTTCACTATGGCCGATGTGCTGCGCTGAGGCTCAGAGGTGGATGGCCTGTCTTGGGAAGGCAGTGGGGTGGAGCCAGGGCTGGGCATGGCGTGGGTAACGGACCTGAAAAAACTGTCAATGGTTGATTGATGTAAGAAATATCTATTCTGGCAATTGATAACATGCTGCCAAAAAGCGTGCACATCCTCCACAAGTCCCAGGGGCCCCATCTCCCTGTTGCCGTTCGGGTGTTGAAGGTAGTCCAAGACGAACTCCACATGTTCCTGGAGTGCACTCAGCTTCGGAAAGGCTGGAGGAGTGGTGCACTGAGAGGAGTCCGCATCACCGTTGCTGTCCTCATCGGAATCTTCAAGCTGGGTACTTGTACCTGCAACTGAAGGTGAGATCTCTATCAGACATGATTTGATACCCAGGATCACCCTCCTCATCATCCAATTACTTACGCACATCGTCGACATCCACATCATCGCCAGCCGCACGAAGACGTGCATGGAAGTCAATCAAGTAAAAACCTAGAAAGTCGTGCACCACATCGGGTCCACGAACCAGACTGGTCCAACCTCCTTTCAGAGTCTTGACTGGGACTTCCATCCATGGACTGGCCCAGTTGTAGATGTGAGACTTGATGTTGTAGCAACGAAGGTTTTCCACAGTCTGCTGGCCTCGTGTGTCCCATCTCCCCTGCGCTCATCCACATCCTCGAGGGCCACCATCACCTTGTCCAGGAACTTAAGACGGTACATCCTCTTCGTAGACACGATCACTCTTTGGTCTATTGGTTGGATGAGAGCATTCATATTAGGTTGTAAAAACAAGCACCTAATGCAGCCATTCTCAGCAACCAACTCCTTGTTGGACGGATGTTCATGTGCATTGTTCAGAAGAAGGAGGGCCTTTACCTGGTCGTGTGGGATTCCTAGTTTATTCATCTGGTAATTAATAACCCCCTTGATGAAGTGCTGATGAAACCAATCTCTGAAGATCTTGGCTGTGAACCAAGCCTTCTCAGAATGGTACCACACGACAGGAAGCACATCCATCACCCCACGAAGGCACCAAGGCTGCTTTGCAAGGCCAACAATAGTGGGCTTGAGCCAGTGCATGCCGTTAGCATTGGCGCAACAAAAAACAGAGATCCATTGCTTCGAGGGATTGCGGCCAGGTATATGCTTTTCCATCTCCTCTGCTGGAGTGTTTGTGGGGAGCAGGCATTAGAATAGGCCAGTTTCGTCAGCATTATAGACTTGACCGAGAGTGAGGCCCTCCCTATCGATCTAGCCCTTAACCTTTTGGCAAAACTCGTCTACTCCCTCGCCATTGGCGTCCAGAGCTTTGCCATTAGCCATAAGGCTGGTAAGTCCAAGTCATAAATTGAATGTGAGGAGCCAAAACATGGATGCCTAGAAGTCTGGGGTGTTGTGTAACCTTGCAAACTTCTCGGCAGCAGCTTTCAGCTCTGTACCATGCACCAGCACACCAGCAACACATTGACGATACCAAATCAGCGTGGAGTGGCCAATTTCTGTAAACCTGGGAAGATATGTAACCTTCCTCTACACGTTCCATTTGGTTTTCGATGCGAAGTCGGCCGAGTACTGATGGAGTTTGTCCCTGGACCTCTTTATATAAAACAAGGTAGAGCGAGGAAGGTTGATTTCACAGAGGATGTGTGACGTCGACCATCCCCCGCCACCTTCGCCAAAATGTCCAGCTTCTTCTCCAGAGTCAGAATCATCGTTTCCTCTTCTCAGGTGGCGGGGCCATCATCACACACACAATGAAGAGGCAGAAGAGGAGCAGCAAGGCATGCAGCTGGTAGGTCACCTCCACAAAAACGAGCACATGAGTGGCCATAGCAAAAAGCGTGCAATCGTTCTGGCAGGTGAGCAGGAAATGGGAAGGAGGTAGGGTGGCTGTAGCAGACGTAGGAGCAAGTACGCGCTTAAACACAGCTGTTCAGTGCTGCATGGCAAATTCAGACTTACAGGTTTTAAAAATTGGATTTTCTTCATTTATTCCATTTTTTTTTTTTTTTGGCATTTTTGGGTTCTGAACACCCAAGCCTATGATGTCCAGACAAATTGGTGTCCAGTTATTGGGTGTTCGGATATTAGAGGGATTACTAATGTATTACAGTAGACACCACAGTAATCGTATATAATCTCTGAACCTGATACTAACAGTATGTTTATAATGTTAGTGCTAGATTCGACATATACCCTGTAGTAAAATATTGTGTTTATTGATGACTGGTTTTTCATGAGGGAACTTAACAAATCACACAAGTCATGGCTGAATGACATAAGAGCTGATGTTCTTGGATAATAGTTAAAAAAAAAAAATGCCCAGGCCTAATTACTCATGCCTAACAACTGTGCTAAAAGGTAATAATCAGTGGTTTCAACATGACATACCCATAATAGTGGACATTGTTAAATTCGAAAAAATTGCAACACTATGCATGAGCTACAGTGGCATAAAAAAGGTTAAGAAAAGAACGAAAAGACCTACAGTACAAAACACTAACTCACTCCAGAATGGAGTATCAACAGCAGAGATATCTGGAGTATTCTCAGCTATTTAGGGTGGGGTGAGGTACGATTAAAAGTAATGATCCATGATTTAAACACAAACTTAGATTGGGGAGAAGTAGGATAAAGAAATGGAAGGGCAGATCCTGTAATTCATCCCCTGTAATTCAAAACTATCACTGAAAACAAAAGTAATACAGTACACAGAAATATCAGCATCATCATACTGTAAATAAAAATGATCCACAAAGAATGATTTAACAGTAAGCCTCTCTGAAAGCCTGTAAGATCAATACAAGATATCTCCTACAAGTCATAAATGTCTTAATACACACAGACACACACAAAAAATATATTATGACCAAGACTGCTTGGGAATGTGTTACATGGACTTTACTCAGTCTGGCCAATGGTGTAAACTTGGTGATGACTTAAGGGGCGGAGTATTATTCTTTACTCTCTGCACAGTGTCCTTCTCTCACTCTCTGCATAGTGTCCTTCACTCATTCCCTTCAGTGTCCTTTCCTCATTACCTGCACGTTCACAACGTCCATTCCCTAATCCCTGCACAGTGTCCTTTACTTACTCTCTGTACAGTGTCTATTACTTACTCCCTGCACAGTGTTCATTACCCATTTCTTGCACAGTGTTTATTACTCACTTCTTCCACAGCATCTATTAACCTTTAATTGCACAGTGTCCTTTTCTTACTACTTGCACAGTGTCCATAACCCATTACTTGCACAGTGTCGTTTCCTCACTACTTGCACAGTGTCCTTTACTCACTCCCTGAAAGTGTCATCTGTCTTCAGGTTTGCTAGTACAGAGAAAGCTTGGCTAAATTGTAGTTGAGAATTTAGCCACTTTCTCTTATTTTAACAAAATCCATGCTTCCGTCACTTGTCTGTAGGCATGTAAAGATCTGTGCTGTTAAATAAAAGCCTAAGATGTGTGGCATTCTTATGTCACACAATATGTTTGAGTGTAATGAAAATACAGCATTAGCTGAATTTATAATAATAATAATAATAATAATAATAATAATAATAATAATAATAATAA
>JAGKTI010005802.1:0-33521 GCA_018397915.1 Birgus latro
ATTCATTTATTTATAGACAGGTCTACAAATGTGTTGTACCTTTTGCCCTCCTATGAGGTAACAAGACTCTATGTTCATGAACGTCTTACATACATTATATCACTGTTAAATGGCTTTGGAAGTGGTCTACCAATGTTGTCAGATGCCGAAAGTCCTGCAAAGGAAGTCGCTTTTAGAGGACTTTTATCATCTTCTTTGCCCACTGCTGCTGGCATGAAAGTCAGTCTTGTCTCCCAGGCTTGCTTGGGTAGGTCTGCCAATGTTGGTTGCTGAACATAAATACTAAATGTTTCTTCTGCCGTGTCTCATCAGATTATATATCTGTCATAGACTGGCTGATACATGAGTGAATGTGGATATATCCGTGGAGTTCCGGCAGGTATAACCTGCCTGAGTTATAAGGAACATAATCGACCATATGGTATCAATTCTGTGAAACGGTTACATCAAACTATTACGTAATCACGTATTAATCGGTTGGCTGTCAAACAAACTACTCACCAATGACGAACTCCTTAATGAGTATCAAACAGTGTGAATAGTTAGGGGACGTCATACGACCGACGTTATCAGTTATTCCGTCAGTTGTCACATTGCCATCCAAGTCCAACGTTGCATTAAGTGTCTGTGTGTAGCAATATTATTGTTGAAGGGAGCGTGGAAGTAGATGACTGCATCAGATTGTGAAGTAATGAGCTTGATGGAAAGAGACAGGAATGTTAAAGTGGTCAAAGCAAAGGGCAAAAAACGTGGATGTGAAATATATCACATTCTAAACAGACAAATCTGTTTTTCGTGGTGAATAATGACAAATTCATGGCAACTAAGGACCGTGCAATGAACAATGTATATCATAGATTTCACACTGAAACTGAGCGTGGAAGGCAAAATATACAAAGTAATATGCAATCAGTATGGCAGCACTCCACGGTCAGTTAGTAACACACGAAAAGGTGTGAAAAATATACAGAACCAATGGGCAGTAAATAACCACAGGAACTATTGGATGATTTATGCAATTTTCGGTCTGTTTTATTCGGCTATCTTTTTTTTTTTTTTTTTAATGAAGAGGGTTATGGGCACCTTTATATTTTACTCCTCTACTCACTTATCTAAAAAATTCGCCACCATATTGCTGAAAAAACTTCAAAATGTGAACAAAACTATTATTTCTTGGCGGATCTACGCCCATCGCTGGAAAGCTTGTGATCAAATAATTTGCTACCTAAGTGCTTTTTCTCAAAATCTGCCGTCATGCTGCTAAAAAGAGCCTAAAGTACGAAACCAAATATCAGATCAGGATAATCTCGGAAATTAATAAAATTACCGTACAGCGGACCTATCCACATCATTTGGAAAGCCATTGGAAGTGTACTAGATGTTAGGTAAGTGACTTTCCTCAAAATTCGTCATGATACAACTGAAAAGAGTTGAAAAAGCGTCAAACTGAAATAAGATGGATTACACTAATTTTGATACAATATCATTAAGTAGGCTTGTTCGGTCGAACACGTTTAACACATTGAAGCGTGGTCGCCTGTAAATTAATTTCACAGTTTTCTCGAATATCAAAAACAGTTAAGCTCATGCTGCTCTCAAATGGACGTGGATTTGCGGTGCAGGCGAAAGTGAATAAGAAGACCAAGTTTTGTCTCCTCTCACTGCAGCAGTGGATGGGTGAGGGCGAGAGAGCAGTGGGCATTGGATCAGCGAGTGAAAATAGGCTCGTGGGGGAGCAATGAATCCACCACCAACTGTCACCAGCAAACGACAATTGGTGTTAAAAATTATGAAAGCCCAGGGAAGGGTAAGGACGAATAAAAAATTTACGAACACCAAGGAAACTGATGAAACAGAAACACAAGAGGAAAGGAGAGGAAGAACTGTAGATAAGAAAAATAGTTAATAATGGTGTAAAAGTTATAGGTTGGTAAGGAAAAACTAAAGAGTAGAAAGTAGAACTGCCATCATAAGAGAAAAATATAATCATGTGATAGGAAGAATGTATCCAAAACCCTTCCGGTGACGGTTAACCAGTGAAACTAAGAAAGTAATGAAAATGAATTTCATGATTTTTATATGAATATCTTGTATGAAAACACGCTCTGAGCCACCAGTTCTCACCGTGAAACGAAGTTTTAGGCAATGGCATGTCTTAACTAACAACAGAGATATAATGGGAAAGGAAATAGTAAATAAAAAGCATTATCATCACAATCTTCCAATTTACCAGCACCTTGACATAAAAATATCACCGAGTAAAATAGAGCATGCCAATAGTTGGGTTCCTGCTGGCTAGCTTGGTGAAAGAGCAGACTTGTTACGTCTCACACTTACTGCTTTTGTCTTGTGTTGTCGTACTTTGTTCCCTCTGCATTGTTTTTTTCTGAGCATGGCTGCCTCAGCGAGGTGTTGTTTGCACCTGGCTGCCTCTGCTTTGTGTTGTCTGTGTCTGGCTGGCTGCGCTTTGTGTTGTCTGTACCTGGATGCATTTGCCTTGTGCTATCTATACCTGGCTACATTTGCCTTATGCTGTCTGTACCTGGCTGCATTTGCCTTGTGCTGTCTGTATCTAGGTGTCTTTGCCTTATGCTCTCTGTACCTGGATGTCTCTGCTTTTTGCTACCTGTGTTTGGCTACCAGTGAATAAGGCTGTCTGTACCTTGCCACCTATAACTAATGCTGTCTGCGTCTGACTACCTTCGCCTTGTACTGTCTACGTCTATCTATCTGTGACTAGTGCTGTCTGTGTTTAGCCACACATGCCAGGTGTGGCCTGTGTCTGGCTAACTTTGCGTTTTGCTGTCATAGCCAGGCTGCTCCGCCTTGTGCAGTTTATATAATTTTTAATTCCTTAATTATACTTTAGAAGGGCCATTCATGCAAATATTTCTTTATTTTAATACTTGATATGATAATTGCTTATAAAAGTCTGGAAAGCGCGTGATCTAGTCAGATTTTTTCTTTCGCTATTATTTTTTTTTCCAGTTTAGTGCCATTTACGGTGTCCCTTTAACAACAGCGTTCCTTCCACCTGCATCATACGTGGCCAACGGAGATGACAGATTATTCGTTTGCAGAAACGCATTCATCAGTGCATATAAGCTTTTATATTAGACATGGTCTCCAGAGGCGACCTACTCTGTGAATCACACGCTAAGGATTTTCACACGCAATTTGGTTCACTCAAAAAAATTCCACATAGTGTATCTCTAACGCTCCTTCAAGATTTTCACGCAAAAGGAGCTTCACAAGCGAATCCCCATGTATTCCCATTCTTTAAATTATTTCCATAGTCGCTGGGTACGTTATTAGGAAAGGTGGGCGATGGTGGCTGGGATAAAGTATTGCATGGATGTTGCAGAGGAAGGTATTTTTCAACAAAAAATGAAAAATAAATCTCATGTCTTTATTTCTGATTGTTTTTTTTTTTTTTTTTAATGCAATGTACAATAGTTGTTCTATATCCCATCAGTTAAATTTTATTCACTTTTTACTGAGATTGTTTTTTTCTTGCTGAATAGTAGCCATTCCCGTGTGCCCGTATGTTTTATGTATCGTACATTGGGCTTATACCAGTCCTCATATGCGCAGTCAATATCATTTTTCACCTCTATTTGTTCCCTCTTAGGTGTAGCTTGCTAATATCCACTGTCCATACTAAACACACTTTAGGACGTATCATTCGAGATTTTTTTTTAACATATTGGTCGGTATTGTTCCTAAAAGCAGCTCTGGATCCGCTTTGCATCCTTTCAGTCAACAGTTCACTACTCTATTGTTTGCTGTTTGCACGCCACCTTCCTCCTGCCTTTATACATAAATGATCCACTGGGCTTATGGCTAGCTACACTTTCCATTTCTTAACCCGCTTCTCTAAGCATAATGTCACCTTTATCACTTCTGTGTCAGCGTTTTTTTTTTCCCCCTCACGTTATTTGTGCGGCAAATATGGAAAAAATACAGTGCTTTCACGAGCTGTTTTAAACCCACTTATACTTAACCTTACTTGCTTGATTTTAGTCACACAAACTTCAGTCTTACCCTTAAGGAAGACACGAGACAGCGTTACAAGTAGCCAACATACTACGTGCAGGACAGAGTTTGAGAAGGTGATTTCCGTGCTTTATACCCCCCCCCCAAAAAGAAAAGTTTAAAAATGTTCAGTTATATTATTAAAAACGTTATTCACTACTGTTCATTAATAAGGACACTTGTATTGTGATCTGAACGTAACTTGCAACAGAAATATCACAAGTGCTACGCTAAGTGCTGGACATGCTACATGAGTGTAATATTGAGGTAAAACTTTTTTTTTTTCATTTTTATGTTTGAATTTTATCACCAAATATTTCACTAATTATTATCATTTGTTATTACAAATCACTTACAAGACGCCAAAGTAGTACAGTTATGGTGAGCTGCCACAAGGGGGAAAATGCAGCACGTGATGTCTCCAGAAATACTCTCATTTACCTGTTTTTACATCACTTCTTGCAAGTATGCACCTATTAGGTAATTTATGTCTCTGTAAGTACTTATCTTTGGTCTTACAGAACTGTAACAATACAGAACAAAGGAAAGAAGTATTGTCATGCATTTAAAGTCCCCTACCGGATGACAACCATATATATGTAGTGTATACAATGTGGGTATGATAGCAATACGTATGTACTGTGTACACAATATAGGTATGTAAAGCCCTTGACCTTGGGAGTAGATGACTGGTTTTGCACGCGACACACCGCCATGGTATGGGGAACAATTGTGTCAAGTTATTTAAAAATCTGTCCATGCATGTGGAAGTTACAGAGCGGACACAAATATAGGTATGGCTGTTAAGTATGAAAGCACCCGACCTGGTTTGAGCCTTAAGTGTGACCTTGACCTTGGGAGTAGATGGCTGGTTGTTGCACGCAACACAGTGTCATGATATGGAGAGCAATTGTGTGAAGTTATATCAAAATCTGTCCATGCATGTGGAAGATACAAAGCGGACACGAAATTGCAGACGGACTGATGGGCGCACTGACGTACTGACAAACCTAGTCTCCAACTAGTTTGACCGGTAGGAGACCAATAACATCAGAGCGAGCGTCACTTTCACTTTTGTTTGTGTGAACCGTAGTGTGTACTGCAGTGTTGCTTATCCTTGTCTCCATAGTGATTATACACTAATTATTTAATTTCTTATATACCAAATCAGGATATCTGCACATATTTTCAATCCTTTCTACACCTGGAAGCGTTTGGAGGTGTAAATGGCACGGAAGCACTACCATACGAAAGTCGACCAAGCACTCGGCACACTTACGTAGTCATAGCTTTCTCCCTCATATATTCCTGATAAGTTTTGCATTTTCATATTAAATAAGTAGTTTGTTATTATCACTTCTTACCACAAAGATAAAAGGCATTGGTGTAAGATTCATTCAGAGTTGCAACCTGAGGGAGTAAATGTGCAGTTGCACTTGATTTAACAAAAAATAATTATTATTCTCCCAGTTTTTACTAGTTATGCACTTACAAGGTAATTATCTACTTGAAAGTACTCATGTTCGGTCTTATAAAACTATAGCAGTCCAGAATAACCGTAGCAAGCGTCACTTTCACTTTTGTTACAATGCAGTACACTGCACTGTCAGTCATCATTATCTCTATATTTACTGTTACACTAGTTTTATATTTCTGTTCATAGTGAGCCAGGATATTTAAACATACTTACAATCTTTTCTGACATTTTGGAGCTTTCAGAAGTGTGGTAAGACTTGGAAGCACTTTACCATACAAAAGCCGACCTTGCACCCGGCACACACATACATACAGTAGTTGTAGCTGTCTTCCTCGCATTTTCCTTATAAGTTTTGTATTTTCTTATTAAATATAGCATATATTTTTATCACACATTGCTTCAAAGTTGCAAGAATTTGAAGAAACATTTTCAGAGTTGAAATGAGGGGGAAAAATGTTGCACTTGATGTTACCGAAAATTGTCACTTATTTCCTTACTTTTCTACTAGTTATTACTAGTTTGGCACTTACAGGGTAATTTTCTACCTATAAGCACGTATTATTGGTCTTACTTTAATTTTTGCTAGTGCAAATCGAGCTGCAGTATTATTATTATTCCCCATTGTATCCTTACTATTATACTAATTTTATATTTTTGCACATACTTAATATATTTGTACGTATTTACCATCATTTCTGACACTTAGAAGCATTCAGGGGTGTGGTTGGCATGGTCACACTCTCCCATAAAAAGGTTGACCTTGTGCCTGGCACACATACTCGACATACTCGTAGTCTCATATACTCCAGTTTTAGCCTTTTGTCCTCTCCCTTCCACCTCCTATCATTTGGAATCACTGTCAAAGATGTCAGTGAGTGGTAAATATACTACATGGGTGGCTAGCCTCACTTCCCGGCCAGTTGGACAGTGAGCGAAAGTGAATAATTGGGAATAATAGGGCAATATCCTTAAACCGTTCTGGTCAGTGGGTGACTGAGAGATGCACTGCACCTTCAGGCAGGCTGGATGGTACCCATGCAAGCCACTCACTGAGCATAATTATGAGTTTCGTGGGAATAACAGAGTGTGAAACTGATGAATTTTCCCACGTTCCTTCAGAAGGGCTGTCACTGCCACAGTTTACCATCTTTCCAGAATGACCGTTGCAGTTTCTTTATAAATGGTGGGGTTCTCAAACCGACTGTGCACTTGCAGCTGCTTCCTGTGATCAGTCTCATACTCCTGTGTACAGATATATATATATATATATATATTATTTTTAATATGTTTCCGACTCTGGGCAAATGCTTCTGGATCTATCGCCAAGGCTCAGTAGTCCTCCGTCACACGCCTCCACATGTCACCATTTTGGCACTAACACCCACCATCCATACTGAATACATGCTAGAGCTGTCTCATACAGGACTGGTGTACTGGTATCCATGGGGGTATTTTAACGACATGTCGGCGGGTCTTCTGGTGAATCATTAAAGTCTGCTTATTGAAATTCAAATCTTTAAAGTGTTCCCTGTCCTGGCCCGTATTAGAACCTGGGTCCATTAGGACTGCAGGCCGCCTCTCTAGCGATTCAGCCACACAAATTTTCTATGCAGAACACAAAAGGAATGACATAACATTAATAAAAAAAAAATACTTTGGCAAAATTTTTATCTGTGATATTACACTCCTACAGCATATTGCATAACAAATGCCTGTTAATAAAAGAACGCTGTTAGAAAGACATTCTTGCAAATTCTCTTTTAAAATGCTCATTGGCGTTATCCACAGTATATCAAATGTTAAATTTTTCTCAGAATAACAAGACAAACGTATACAAAATTAGAGCAGGCAGGCAACTGGTTATTAAAATTCACTGATATGGGCTTTGAAAACCCTTTAACATTCTGCTGTTGTAGGGTAGTCAATAGGACATAATAAATCAGATCTGAGACAAGTTGCAACAAACTTGTTTTTAATGACCCTAAGTAGGCCTGTCAGTTCCACTATCTAAGCACGGATCTCAATTTTTTACAAGCCTTCCACCTTGTTGGCAATAAGATATATCCACATTTGCTCTTCTTGACTTCTCTTTTCTTTCCTCGTGATCCTTGTTTAAGAGATCATGCAATTTCCATTACTAAATCGCATTCAGAGAGCTTGGATTAGCTAGGCTAACTCCATGCTTTCTTTATCTCTAGATAGTCCCATAATCCAAATAGTGGCGTCAGCCACCTTGCTGTAGCGTGCATCTCTTCCTATCATCTCTCTCTCTCTCTCTCTCTCTCTCTCTGTTTTACATATATATTACATCTGGATGATTTTATTCAAACAAGGAGAAACTACACATAATACAGAAGGAGAAACTACACATAATATAGAAGCTGAAACTACAAGAGTTGAAACGTGTGTTTAAACTCTTCACTACAAATCACTGCCCCGCAGATGATAATAATTTACAGGCGGCATGAAAGCAGCAAGAGCAAATAATTGCAGTAACTTCAGTAGCCCTTTCTAAACCATTTATTTTTTTCAATATATTTTTCAATGTGTCCGACTCTGGGCAAAGGCTTTAGGACTTATCCCCAGGGAATATCCCCAAGGCCCAGTTGTCCTTGTACATCTCCACTTCGGCGCTAACACCCACTGTCCATATTGAATACATGCTAGGGCTGTCTCATACAGGGCCGGTGTATTGGTATTAGTGGGGGTGTTTTTACGACATGTCGACGGGTTTTCTGATAGATCAGTAAAGTCTACTTTATATGAAATTCAAATCCAAAAACTGTTCCCTGCCCCAGCGGAGATTTGAACCTGGGGCCGTTAAGACTGCAGGCCACTTCTCAACCGATTCAGCAAAGTGCAGAATACTGAAATCCTGATATGGGTTAGTGATATCACATCTATGCAATGATTATTCATCAAAATTGTACAAGGTAATTATGTTTTGTTTTTATATTAATACCAATCTTTTTTTTATTTAACTGCAATTGAATATATGGTACAACATATGCTAAGGCGTTCGTAATTCTTTATGAATATTTCCAGTGCATCCTTTAAAAACAATGTGCACTTTTAATCTATCCTGAGCATCTCACTTATGTAGAACGAAGCAATGAAACTTTAATGAGATTTTTTAACGAGTTAAGAGATCCAGCCATATAATAAATCCCGGATTCCCACTCCAGGAGACAAAGAGAACTAGTGCTAGATCAGAGAAGTTCTGCCTTTCTTATGCAAGCTGATCTATGAGCATCATCTGTGAACACTGAGTAAAATGAGCCTTAGATAGTGTTGACATACCTCTTCGGTATAAAACAAACCTCGGGAGACAAAACCAAAGAGAGTTGGCAATGCCTGCCATGTCTGTTTGCAAGTTCTCTCCGAGTATAGTCAGAAAAGGAAGAGTGAGCAAACACGAGAGAAGGCAAGGGGCCAAGGACGTAGCAGAAGCGGAAGGCTGAACAACAAACATGGCTACAAGGGAGAGTGGGAGGGACATTCTGTTTAGAAAAAGGAATGAGAATCTCCAAACAAGCCCTTGGAGACTGGTTGACGAAAAAGCTGTGAGGCTAGACAGGGGCAGGGGGGCTATGGTCAAATGTTACTGTCATAGACAGCGAATAAGGGTCTGTATCAACATATAGCTGTAATTAGTACTTGGAATCATGCTGTAGATGTTTTCACAATAATACAGCCAACAGTTGATGCAGAGTATGTATTCATGCCTCCTTCAAGTCATTCTTGGATGGATGTACTACTCACATCATTATCGGTAACAATCTGCTTCAGAACGAAAGTTTTTTTTTTCCAGTCTTCTTCAATCTAAATTATTGCACATCTTGATCTCAGTCTGCTTCTTACCTTCGAATGGTTCACAGTATTCCAGCCCAGGTGAGAGTGTAATCTGAGGAAGACACATGAGTACAGTACATTCCATACCACTGCACCAGAACACAGAACTCACAGTGCCCTCCAACCCATCCATATCAAAAGGTATACCACACCCACACATCCATCTGTATCCAAGATGCTCCACACCAACACACCCACACTGCAACACCCATGGTGCTCCACACAGTCCATCCAACATTAATATCTATCTGTCCCCGTGTGTCATGTGAGAGGCACACAGTTGCCGCGTTTGTCCATCTGGCAGGTGTCACATTAAGTCTGGATGAACAGATAGCAACCCTGGTCACTGTCTGTCAGAGCGGTTCGCTCGGCCTCGTTTAGCAGCAGTATCATAATGTGGCAGTTCTCCCATACCGGCCACTTTCTCTCCCGAATGATACAGTTCTGCTTACCGGATACAAGGTAAAAGGTTAGTCCAGTCGTACGTGCGAATGATTCGATCACGATGTCCAGAATTGAGGGCAATTCAAGGATAAGCTAAAATGAAGAGTTAATCGTTTGTAATTATGTAGAGATAGGACATGCCATTGATAAACTAATACAGCAACCTTAGTCGGCAGTGCTCTTTAGTCTTTCTTTTCCAAATTGCATTTCTTTCCTTCCTCATCTTTATTTTCCTCTATTTTCCAGAACTTAACACAATTCATAAACGGACATCCCTTGTAATTGATGCATAGGCTAGCTGGTTGACGTCGCAACATTATATTCTTGCACTGTACTTGCCGCCATTACGGTATATGCTGCACGATACTATTATCTGTACTTTCCTGTGCTTCTTATAGGTCTTTCTTTGTAAAGTTCACAAACATTTAAGCACAAAGAATAAGGCATGTTATATTAACTCATTGTGGATTGTAGGTCTTTCTGGTATTTCCTTTTCTTGAGGCTGGTTTCGGGAAGATAACATTAGGTCTCTTAAAACAGCTTTTCAAAGATTAGGAATACTTACCGACTCTATGGTATCTTTATCGCAAGGAAGTTTGCCTGATATTTAAAGGGGCCTTAACTGCTCCTTCATCAATTACATCTCTTTTATGTAGATGGGTGAAGGAGCTCCCTGCATAAAATGTTCTGAACTGGTGGAGTCGATTGTTTTTCATCCCATTATGTCATTTTCTCCCACTATCTCTGTTTAACCTCTCTCTTTTTGTTGCAATGTTTCACTCCCCCCCCCCTCTCTCTCTCTCTCTCCTCTACTACTACTACTGCTACTACTACTACTACTACTACTACTACTACTACTACTATTACTACTCTGGAGAGTGCTGTTTAGAAAATCCTACCTGCATTTTCGCGGGTGGGCGCCACTATCATACTTTTTTTTTTACCCCTTTTCTGTCAGACAAGCATATAGAGCTACGTGTTACTTTCAGTTTTTCATAAATATTATTGGTCAAGTCAGACTGTCCTATTGCCTATAACTTTCAGTCTTTAAAACACAAAATAAACGCACTTCGAAATTCCATCTATCTATCTATTGCCAGACGCCTCAATCCCGTAAGGGGCGGCCACAGACAAATCGCATCCATGTCGCCCTGTCCAACGCCATTCACTGGTTTGCACCCAGCTCACACAAACCTCTCTAATATACCTCTCCACTCCATCTCATCCTCATCCTTCCCCTTCATCCCCCCCCCTCTGCCTCACTAGCATACACTCTCCTCGCTAGTCTCTGGCTCTCCATCCTCTCCACATGGCCAAACCACCTCAGTATATTTCTCCAAACGCTTTCTATCACATCCACATCCACACCACAACGTTCCTTCACTTCCTCATTTGTCAGTCTGTCTCAACACGTAACTCCTCATATTCCTCTCAAATAACTTATTTCCACTGCCTCATTCTTGACCCTCCAACAAGGTCCAAGCTTCACTTCCACACGTTATGTATTGTATCACAATACTGTCATGCAGCTACATTTTTACTTCCATGCTCACTTTCCTGTTCCTTATCAATATTTTCAAAGAACCAGCATCCTCTCTTCCCTGTTGTACCCTTTTAAGCACTTCACCCTCTAAACTTCCATCCTTACTCACCATACTATCCAAGTACTTAAACGCACTCATATTTTCCACTTCCTCCTCCTCCAGCCTCACTGTATATTCAGTGGCTTAATTGCTCTTGAAGACCATAAGTTTACTTTTCCCTACATTCACCTTTAGATTCCGTTTCTTACACACTCTTCCAGATTCATTCACCAAGCCCTGCAGTTCCCCTTCGTCTCCACTTAACAATGCAGCATCATCTGCAAACAACAGTACAGGGAGTTTCCAGATACTACCCTCTCTCATTATGGTAGCTTCAACATCCACTGCCCTGCCTTGTACTTATACCCCATCCATATACAGATTGAATAGCCATGGGGACATGACACATCCCTGTTTCAGTCAAACCTTCAAATAAAAAAAAAATCACTCAGTTCACTATTCACACGCACTGCAGCCTTAGCCCCCTTATACACACTCATCAAGGCATTCAACAACATCTAATGAATTAAGAATGAATATCTGATCTACACATCCTCTGCCTTCCCAAAAACCTCCCTGTTCTTCTCCAACTAATTCCTCTGTTGTTTCCTTAACTCTGTCAAGAAGTATCCTACCCTATACGTTTCCTATTTCACTAAGAAGGTAAATGCCCTATGATTATCATACACTTCTTTTTGCCCATTTCGTTTGTACATGGGAATAATTATAAATGACTTCCAATCCTCCAGGACTCTACCTTCCTCCCAGACCATTCTCCACATTTTCCATATCCATTCTACTACTATTTTTCCCCCATGCTTCATCATTTCACCACACACTCTACCAGTTCCTGGGGCTTTCCCAATTTTTCTTTGCTTCCATTACTTAATCATACTGATTTCTTCCTCTCTTCTCACATCCCTCCTTCTTCCTGCCATTCCCAGGCCACTTATTCTCGCATTACTTTCATTCTCAATGGTTAACTTAAACTGTTCTTTCCATCTGCTCACTTTTTCTCCCTTCTCCATAGCAATCTACCAGTTTTCTCTTTCACTCCCTGACATACTCCATAATCACCCTGTCTAACTCTCTTTACCTCTTTCCGGAACTTTATCTTACATTACGTCCACTCTACACAGAAACTCCTTCCAAATTCCTCATCCACTCTCTTCTTATTTTTTTTGACTAAACTTTTCATCTCTTCCTTTCGACATATAACTCTCTCTTTCGTTTCTCAATTTCCTCCACGCCCCTGTTTCTCATCCACTCACAATATGCTTTCTTCTTTTTCGCCACAGCTTATCTCACATCTTCATTCCACCATGATGTTCCTTGCATCCCCTTTCGTCTTCTCTTCGCTACCAACACACCACCTCACATGCTGCACAGACTTCTTCTTTGATTATCTTGCACACACCTTCCACGTCCCCTATCTGCTCTAAATCAAATTTACTTAGTTGCTCCTCCACTTCTCTTTTATATTCTACCTTTTTTCCATCCTCTTTCAACCTTTCTACCCTCCTTGTATGGACTACTTCCTCCTGACCTTCCTTTCTCCTACTCCTCCGTTTCATTTGAATCCTGACTTTCACCACCACTGCGTGGTGGTCAGGAAGTCCACTCCCAGACCTTTGTATGCTCTTCCATCCAACTACCCCATCCACCTTCACATTCCTTACATTTCCATCAATATCTCCACTAAAAAACACTCTCTTATTCCTCTAAAATTTTTCCATGCATGCTTCCACGTTTACCTAGAACTCTTCTTTCACTCTGCTTGCACGATCTTGCATTGGCGTATAAACACACACAGTCTTCCACATTTATAATCCAGCTTTCAATCACACCCACTCAATCCTTGAGCCGACGGATCCATACACTCTTGTATTCTCGTTCCTTCTTTTGCACACTACAATGCAAACTCCAGCTTTTGCCCTCTCATTATCACCTAATCCCTCAAATGTACCCCATCCATACTCCCATTCTCACCCCACCATTGTGTCTCAGTTATTCCACATACTGTACATCCCTTTCTCCATCCGCGGGCATCTGGACAATCTCTCTCTCTTTCACCTCATCATTTGCAACCCTTACATTCCATGTCGCAATCCGTACTATGTCTTTAGTTCGATCCTTAGCCGTCACCTACTGGTCAGTCCTCGTCCGAGGCTTCTGATTCTTATTTTTGGTTAGTTCTTTTCCGGGGAGGGGCATTAATCCTCTGCCAACCCACTTGTTGTCACGTAGGAAACAGGTGTTGGTTGGTTATAAGGTTAGTACCCAGCGTTGTAAATGATTCCCTGATTTGCAGGAAATCATTTGGCTTTGCCAATCATTGCATTGCTACCATAAAATAGAGTACCACTACACTAAGTTGGTGGATGATGGGCGCCCTCGACTACCGCAGATTTATGAATAATAATTCTTGACATTCTTTTTTACAAACTTTCTTTGGAAAGGAAAAGATTTGCAGGAACTCACTCACCGGTTCTCTCTTTTTTGCTTGAGAAAAGGGAAAGAAAGTGTGAAAGAAGTAATGACAAGTGCTGGTGTTTAAAAGTTTCCCCGTTGGTTCCCCGGCAGCACTACGCCCATAAGGCTCATCCTACCGCATTTTGGCCTTACCATCTGTTCTCCTGTCGTGCTCTGCCTCATAGCTGCTTCACCCATGTTATATCACTGGTCCCTGTCCGAGTGACGTCACTGCCAAGAACATCCTTCTACTTTGCCTTTTATCACTACTGTTAAATTATGTCGCACAAAATTGAACCAGGGCCGTCTCATCTTACAGTAAGGTTTGGTTGACTGCCTACTTATGATTATGCATAAACCTCTCAAATTTTTAGCCATATAAATAATACACTACTTCTTTCAGTGTTTACATCAGTGTGTTATGTTTCAGGAGCAATCCTTATTTTACGGATATGAAGTGAGTCAAACAGGTCGCTACATACAGAGTATACAGCTACTGATTTTATGAGCTCAGACCTTTGCAGTGTGGAGGAAGAACCATTTTCCTCACAGACAAACATAAGCAATTATTAGTGGCCCAGTTAACGTCATTTGTATTAGCTGATTATTTGTGTTAAGTCTGTTTGGCATTAGCTTCTTGCCACAATAAACTGTCTCAAGTTTCACTACGTAATTGCTAATCGCACCAGAATAAACTGTCTCAAGTTTCGGTAAGTAATTACTAATCGCACAGTTGGCATCTAGTTTTCACTGATGGTAAAATACCTAATCATATGGAAACCAAAATTGCAAGAAGACTGGAGTAGTACTTTAATTTTCAAACAAATATTGAAAATGCGACCATTATCTTTGGCTCTGATCTACAAGAATCTAAAAGGAAATAATGGAATAGCAAGATGTGTTAAGGGTGCAACAGACTTATTTGAGTTACCGACTGAAAACATTTGATGGTGGTACAGTACGTCACATGGCCAGCCATTGTTGGCCAATAAACCGATTCTTGCCTTGCAGAATGTTGGAAGTTTGTTTTGTCGAGACGCTTTGTAGTAATGGTGGCTCTCCACTGCTCTGTTGCGGGCAGCCTCTCTATTCAGGTTCTCAAACCCTTAGGTCCTTTTGTTGGGCCTAATCCCAGATCACCTTAGGCTAAGTTTTGGTGAATTACCACACTGCCAGATCTGTTTACCGAATCTTCATCCTACTTTCTGCTCACATGTTCAGACCATACCCATCCCGCCATCCATTCCCTCCTCAGCTAACCTTTAAACAGCTTATTCGCATTTCTGTATTTTGTAGCAGTGTCATGTAGAGAAGCACTAGACAGTCGTCTAACCACCCTCGTCTTTTTACTTACAAACGTACGGACGTCGGCCTTCATTACTGGTCAAAAAACTTCTCAATAATGTAGTATACAGTATAAGTATATAACTTTTCCTTAGGGCCTCATTGTCATGAAACATAACAGTTCATAAAATTCTTTCATCCATCTCTAACAGTTATAGATCAGAAAATCATTTTGGTACATATAATGTACACCAACAGCTTAAAGTTTCTGAACAGTGGGTTAACTAAAACTGGCAGTGCTGATGATGATGGTAGCTGTGGCGGAGGTGGTGGCTGTTCAGAAACAGCTATCATCTGGGCAAGTAAGCACTTGCTCCAAAGAGAGGTGTGGTTCATAGACGGCTCCAATTTGGACGAGTGCTGAGCTGCCAGATAGGGACACGGGGCGTTTGTATCCACCCATGTGTGCAGATATATAATCCCTGCTACCGCCAGATTATCTTTTTCAGCCAATGTGAGATTCTTCGAAGGCATGGCGTTAAATATAACCATCAAGAAGGCATTCACTGCATTTAACACCTCCTATGGTAGATAAAACTGTCTGGTAGCAAAAAGAGGGGTTCATGGTTAAGGCACCAAGTCGGTCTCACCATTTTGATGAAACCGGATTTTTCATCACCCTTACGTATATCCAATGTCTAATTGCCTGACAAATGCAGATCATTATTCTGTGAACTGGCTGATTATGTCAATCATGATCACAGTTACACATTTCTTACCTGTTTCAGAATGTAACCTCCCTCCAGCTATCCACACGCACTTCACCTTCTCACATCCTTGACTCTCTTATCTCCTCTACCACACCACCTGAAAGCATCATACTTGCACGTATACCTAACACACTCACTCAAATTCCTACATCAGTACAGGACAAAGTTAGTGTCACACTGAACTATCAACTGAAACAGTCCATCACTGCACAGCCAACAGAAGTAGCGCAGGTGTAATGAAAATGTCTCTCTTAAAAATTGGGAAAGAGAGCAAGGAGGGAAAAGACGACAGGATGCTGGCGCAAAGCTGGGAGGTGAGCACGATAGAAAAGAGAGATCTGAGAAAAAAGGAATAAAAGGCAGGGATTAATGTTACCCGTAAGACATGGGTTCGAAACCAACCATTCCTAGTCCTACACACGAAATGAGACACCATAATATGAGGAAGTCCAGAGTCTGTGTTACGCTACATGCTCAGTCACACCACATGCTCAGTCACACCACATCATCTCTCTCTCTCTCTCTCTCTCTCTCTCTCTCTCTCTCTCTCTCTCTGTTGAATGACAATTCAGCACAGAATAATTATCTGTATTTTTCTCACAACATCCGTGCCTCCGCCACTTCATCACTCATTTATTCATTTATCCTTCCATATCGCGCCACAGGTACTTCTGAAGCAAATTATATCAGTAGTTCCCACTATAGGTTCATATATCATCACGTCTCACTTCTGCTGCTTTATCACTGTTATAACTATGTACTGTCCCAACATGGCATAATGAATGTAGTAGTCCAGGGATTACTAACACATTTGTTGATTTCATGAAAAAAGCTACACTTATTTACGCTTACACAATCTTAATTAATTATAACTATACGACCAGGTAAAGCAGCATACATGTATACATTTATTAAACTAAGAAACTCCATTATAAAAAAAAATATTATTGGAAGAAGCTTTTATGTATTTGCAAGGGCAGAACTGGCAAACAAAATAAAACATTTCACTTCTTGTGACACACACCAACAGAAACGTCTCTTCTAGGAAATTCGAAACAAATAGCTCATCCATTATTTACTGCAGTAATGGAACAAGATAATATTTTGAGCTAAATCTACGGGAAGAGCTACTCGAAGTGCCATTTAACTCGAGACACCAACACTGCCACGTGATCAAACAGAAGACTTTAGCCTGTAGCAAGTAAATTGATATCCGTTCCTAGAAAGGTGGTAACCCCACCCCCTCTTTTTTTTCTTGACTCAAGGAAATATATATACAATATCTGGAAGTGTGAGCCATCCATCCAGACCGAAGACCAGCTTTGATCCACCTCAGATTACAGCCTGTCCCACCATACAGCATATCTTAACATACCTTTTGTTCACATCAGTGGTTTACTACTACATTTACACTGAAACATGGCACAATATAGTGTTATTAATTATATACATTATGCCTTCACATCATTAACATACCAACAAATAAACACTGGATTACAAAGGCATCTTCATAACAGATCATAAAATACCAACATAATAATAACATAATAATGTAATTAAGAGGTTTGTTCATGTCCACACATATATTCTAAATTTTTGTCACTGATCTTAAAGGCCCTTCCACCTTCCTTCCTTGACGCATTCTTTGAATTAGCTAACTTTCCATTTCCATTTTTATTCACCTCATCACCGAAATGCTTGGACACCTACGCATTTTCATTTTCTGTACCATTCTTTCCCAACTTACAGCTCGATTTTTTTCTTCCTTTTTCAAACAAATTACTTGGCTTTTCTCTATATTCACTCATCTGTCATGCACACTACTAAGTTTCTACCTGACTCGAAAATTTCTACTTCACTTCTGCTATTGTGCTAGCACTGCATAATTTGCATATAGAAGTGATGACAGTTCGAGTTAATATTCATTAAACAGACATTGTGAAAATGACTCATCCCTGCTTCAGTTCAACAGTCAAACCTACTCTCTCACGTTATATACCATCCACTCCTTGCCACATTAAGCCACTGGCTGAAATATTTTCTCAATGTTTCCCTACCTACAGTCTGCTATCCATTACTTTTATTTCTGTGCTACACTCGGTTCCTCCACTAACTTACCATGTGTCTATACAAAACCAACTTATTTTATTGCTATTTGATACTGCAAATGTTTACCAGACATCCCATGTGCTCTCTTCTGATTTTCCTTTGGCACGTTACATAGCATTCCTTTCTGTCGCATATTTCTTTCAACTTCCTAGCAATTACTCGTATGTGTCATCTTCAGATTAACTATTGCCCTGATTTCTTTACTCCTCCAAGCTCTCCGTTCAGTTTTTCCACATCTCCGCACAGTACACATACCTTTTTGTATGTGCACAAACTGTCTCCCTGTATAGTTTCCTTATTTCCTTCAATCCACTAATTTCCCGCTCATTGTGCCACCTGACTTCTCCATCACTATTCCTCTGATTTTCCTGCAATAACCCGGCTTTAAGTCTTCTTATATCTGAGCACATTCATTTCCACCTGATTATTCTTTTTAGTCTGCCAGCCAAGCAGCATTCTGATGTAACTTACGTCAAAAACGGTCTGCTGATTTGCTCCGTAACCCTGTAGCTCGTCTTGTATCTAACGCCTCTTTTCTTATTTCTCATCTATACACACAAAGTTAATCATTGTCTTTTACCTCACCGTTCTTTACAGCTGAAACCCTTGCAGTACAAACGTCCAACCAAAAGCACAACCATTCGCATTTATCCCGGACACCCCCAGACTGTCAGTTACAGCTTCATTCCCTCGCCAGGTCTTTTGCATTCATTATCAGTCATTAGGGTTACCCTTTCTCTCTTACTAAAACTGTTCAGACTCATCACCATCCAGTTAGAGGTTCTTCATTCTCACGTCCTTAACATCCTATGGAGCATATAGGCACACCCACCACATTTGCATTCCTAGTTTCACTTTGACCCGGTAAATCCTCAATTCCTGACTGCCCTAATCATAAGTATGATAAACTAGCACGCTGAGGGAAAAATATTAATCATTTTTAGCGTTTCTGAGCTTGCTACACCGACGGACTGACATGAAGGCTTCACGCACCCTTCCCTGTTCACACACACAGCAACCAATCAAAGGGAGGTGTAATCAAGGAAGGGGTAAAATAGAGGAGCCTTGGGCTGAGAGGTGGTAATAGTCTGGGTAATGACCCAGCTCTCACTTTCCTCGCCTAATGAGTCCCTTACCTCTCATTATCCATTACACACTTTCTTGCCAACGGTTAATTGTTCTCAGAATTATTTATCAAATAATAGCCCAGACTGCACTGTTCTACTAAATCTGAGATATTGGTTGATCGAATGAAGGAAACCAGTCGGGTGAGTGCTGTGGGTATTAATGAGTGAGGGTATTAATATGATGGTGTTTGCATGTTCTGTACTTGCTTTCATTCAGGCTTTTTCAACCTACTCCTTGACTGAACTCTTCTTCAGCATATTTTGCAGTTCACTGAGAACAACAATCGAGAATTAAGCTTAGTTTTTTTTTTCCTTACCTTACAGTCTTACCTATGTATTGAGCGCTAGTATAGATATGACAGGACATTGGAGCTGCTTGGTTTCACAAATGAACCTCAATACAACTACAACAGCTACTACTACTTCTACTACTTCTAGTCAATGTTTCTCAAACTTTTTCACTTCATTCTCCTCTCGTGGGGATCTTAACATCCTCGTGGGCCCCTCACAAATAATGATGGAAAAAAAAAGCTGTTTAAGTGCTCTTCATTTATTTTAATGCTTACAACTGTCAATGAGAATATATATTTTGTTTCATATCACTGGGATGGGTGATGTTTACTTTCAGTCAGTCGATTGATTCGAGGTTGAGTCGCTGATAATGCACACCTCAATTTCTGGGTCCACATCCAACCGGTTTCGGTTTTTACTTTTTATGTGTAGAAGGGTGGAGAAACCAGATTCACATAAATGTATTATGAAATTGGGAAGAGGATTCGAAGTGTAAATGTCTGAGGATCACTTCGATATTGTCTAACATAGGTGCCTTTTATGAGAGTTTCTACTTTCAAAGGCTGAGCCATTTGCTTCATTTATGGATCCATCATAAATTGTATTTGATTTGACTAAATAAATATATCAAACAAACAACATCAGTCAAGTGCGATTTCACAAACACACTCTGATTTATCATTTACACTAGCCCACCATGGCCCCCCTAAAATCGTGCTATGGCTCCCAGTTTGACAACCATTGTGAATCTAGTACTACTATTACTAGCAGTGGTATTCATCTACTTTCTCCCTTTTTTTGTATTTACACGCACACACTAAGCCCGTTCCTTCTTCAAAGCTTAAGTATGAATTATGTTTCAAAGTGTTTGGCTAGAGCAACATTTAATAAGAAAATAACATTACCACTGTAGTCATAGTTCACAATATTTTTAGCGACATTCACCATCATTTAATAAAACATTGATATTGTTCTAATCTCTACCCATTTCTGGTTTTCACTGAGTCGTTATTAAAGACTTTTAAGTAATTCAACGAAAATATGATTACTAAGCAAAGGCAGGTGATATTCTCACCTGAATTTCTGGTAGATCAGTCACCAACACAACAGCCAATCCCAGCAAGATGGCTACTATATGCGCACGCAGATCTACCCATATGTTTACCTTTTTTTTTTTTTTTTTGCAATAAACCAAGCGCTGTGTCTCCCGGGCGTCGCTAAAAACCAGGTATGTGAGAGTAGTGCGCGCTAGTTTGCTTGCTGTTGTTATTGTTCATTCTCATTTGTTTGGGGAATATTTTGAATTAAGCCATTATGACGCCCATACAATGAACCTTACAACAACGGTCTTCACAAGCTGTACTACTTCCTCTATGCTCTGCCACTCATTACCATCTCTCTCCTTGGTGCCGACTCCTTTTTACTTACCTCCACCTTCTTTTTAGACTCCTCTACTCACAAACATAGAAATCTGAAAATAAATAAATAAATAAAATACCAGCTGCGTGTAAGGATCCCAAAGGGGATGTGTCATATGATCCTTGCCGTGGGCAGCTGATTCTTTGTCTTATACTGATCTCAGGTTTTGCAGCCAATCTCTTAGACTACGTGATCCTTTCATGGTGAGATAGGAAAGAGCAAGGTAGTTCCTTGGCAAATAAAAGAATATCTCCTAAATTCTTCTTGTCACTTTTCAATAGCTACCAACCCACCTCCGTATCTACCAGCCTCCTTATTATCCCGCCTAGAATATTTCCTTTCCTTCCTCCCTTTTTACATCTCTGCCTGTCTATTTATATCAACTTCCCTGCCTACCTACCTCCCTTCGTCCTTCCTTGCGCGCGTCCCTATCTACCTCTTTACCTACAGTTTCTCTGTGTGACCCGCCTACCTACCTACTTTCCTTCCAGTCTACCTGCTTCCATACCTACCTTCCAGCCTACCTGCTTCCATACCTGCCACCCTACCTACCTACGTGGGTACTCATCTCCCTGCCTACCTACCTACCTATTTGGCATCCTGCTTCCGTGCCTACCACCCTACCCACATCCCTACGTATCTCCATACCTAATTCCCTGCCTACCTTACTACCTACCTCCCTACCTACCTAATTACCCACCTCCCTAAAACCTCCTGTTTTTCCTCCTTGCCTATGTATCATCTGTCCTCATTATGTACATTTCTTCCTCCAACTCCTAATGCGGCAGCGACACAAGCGCATAACTCTTATTATTATTATTATTTTCTTTTCAGTTTGCCAGTATCCTATGGGTTGCATAATTTAAATTACATAAATTGCTATATCCTTGCTTAGGACACCAATTTACGATGGCAGAATTAAGAGGCGGGATGGGGCTGGAGTGTACTGGTGCTGTGATGAGGAGAGGTTGATTGACAAGGTTTGGACACGTGGAGAGGATAAAGGATGACATCTGGGTGCAGAAAATGAGAAGTGTTAATGTTAATGGCAGGGTTGCGAGAGGTAGACCGAAAAAGACCTGGGACGAGGTTATTGTGACCTCAGGGATAAGGGACTGAATAGGTAGACCGCCAGAGATAGGGCAGCATGGAGAGCCGCCGTTAGGTGACTGAGGCGGTTGCATCTAAGCATGCTGGAGCTTTTAAAAATAAAGTGAAAGGAACGGCAGATTAAAAAAATATATATATATTCACTGGCATTTTTCCCCCTGGTGACCTTGAGGTAGATATGAGTTTGCAATCCTCTAGGACAAGATCACATCATGGAGTTGTAAGGATTCATTTAACACCTTAACCGTTCAAATCGGTCCATGATTGCGGCATTTTGAGCACGGACAGACGGACAGAAAACTCTGATTCTGGTTTAGCCGGTCCAAGACTAGCAACTTTGTCGTTTGGAATTTACACCTTCCCACCGCCAACACCACGACTCAAAACAACCCCATTTACATAAGGTATACTCGTCATCGTCCTGCCCCACGAACCATCAATCACCACCGTCTTAGTCCTCTCTACCTGCCCCTGTTCACCTCGTCCAAATATTGGTTTTGCACCTCTGATAGAGATCTTACCAGCCTACCTACAAGTTCTCCTGAATGGACTTAAAATTAACCTAATCTAACCTAGAATGGGCTGACAGGGTCGAAATGGTGCTGTGAACCTCATTGAGCTTGATTATCTTGAATGATCCTGAACTGATCTGAGCTGGGCTGACTGCCGGAATGGAAGCGAAATGCATAGATGGACGTAAAATAGCCGTCTTGATCAGCATCGACGTAATTTGTCCTAACTGCACCTCGGATGACCTGAACTGGGTGACTTGGCTGGACTGGATACAAAGGGTTTGAATGGATCTTGGTCTCATAAATGGACTGTTGGATATGAACGACCAGTAACTGATTTCAGTGCCTAAACTCGTTGAGACAAGGCTGAACTGTTGTGACTGGTTCTGATCTCGTCTGTAATTACCGTAAGGGAAGGATATAATACTAGTAAAGTAAAGTGCAAGACCGTCATTCATTTGATGGGACCAGAATTGATGTGAAGGAAATGAATGGACTTAAAGTAGCCTGAGTATACTACTGGACTGATATTCCCTATTGAGCCATGCAAGAAAATAGTAGGATAATGCTTCGGCTCTTATTTTTCGACAAATGTGCCGACTGACAGTTATGCTGGTACAACACTGGTATGCGGTTGAAGGACGTGCTTACTGATGACGATGGATTTCGTTACTTTCCATTTCTTTTCCTTGATTATGTATCCTGTTCTCTTCTGAAGTACAAAGGTTAAGAAATTGTAAATAAAGCTACAGTATCAAAACTTTGTGTACACAATGAACGATTCTTACAAGCGAATTACTGATCTAATATGTTGGCTCACCCAGTAAAGTAAACTTCTGTCTCTAAATTAACACAAGTTATTAAGGGATGTAATTACAAGTTTTGAAGCAAATCATGCATCTCGCTCCACCGGACAGAAATTTCAGTAATTATAATATGATCAAACGAAATTGATTTGTGATGGCTGTCCCTAATTTCAAGCAGCACTCTACACAACCAGCAGATTATTATAACTTCATTGCACCAACATGTTATGGTAGTAGTCCATTATGGTAACAAAACAACAAAATACAGTAGTATCAGTTAGTTTCACCTGATTAATTTTTCAGCATGGCACTGTAGCGGAAAGCTCCACAACTTGCAACGTATTGTTAACGCAAGAACACTTTACCACCTGTTGTTGTGTGGTTGGTAGTACCAGCCTCCTTGGTAGTAGAGCAACGAATCAAAACTAGGTTATTTAGGAAACTCTTAAATCTACAACGGTTTTCTGCACATTACTGGAAACCTAACAAAAAATGAATGGGTGTACTTATTTGTCTTTTATAAAATTTAGCCAGCATATTGCTAGAAAAAAAAAAAAACTATTTGATCATCAAAACTGGATTACACGCAAAATAATATATCCCCACAGCAGACCTCTGCACATCATTCAAATGCTAAATTAACAACATTAACAAGACTTGCGTGCTTGGTTACGTTCAGCGCTTTTAAGTATGAGTGCCAAGAAATTACTTATAGCATCGAGCTGATGTGGATGTTAACTACTCGCCATCCTACTCACACAGTGTAAATATCTAACAACTATTTTTTCTCGAACACTTCAAATAATTCACTCACACTGTAGGTCATTCCATCTCATGTTCCACGAAATTAGGCTTTGTGGACTGAACAGTATTCGAGAGTGAGAGATTAGGAAAAAAAATCTCCAAGCATTCATATGCATGGTGTCATGGTGCGCAAGATAAAATATATATAAAGTAGATGTGCAGTTATCTTTATCCGAAATCAAATAAGTAAATGCATACTCAACCCTGCAAAAATCACAGATAGTCTCTAATGGATGCACATTCATTTTATGAACATATATAATACATATAATTCATACGATTTTTGTCAGTGGTAGCCTGAACGATTAAATGGCCTTGTATTCCAGGGTAGTAAGTAAATTTGCCAAAACAGGCTTAAGTATTACCTTACTCGTATTTAACCAGCATAAGAAAGGGGTACGGTAATTCTGGCCACCTCTCACTTTCCAAGGAGAAGATCTGGTCGTGCAATGTATCTCATGGAGACTGTTACTCGTTCGACAGGGGTAGCACTGGAAAAAAAAAAAACATTGCAGCCTCATCATCACCTGCCTTTAGCAAGGCGGAGCGGTGATGTTTTTGCCCGCATCTTTGTGTGTGTGTTACCATTATACCTCATGAACGGCTTGAGCTCTCAAAATGAAACCTTCAGGGTATCATGATATGGCCAAATTCTTGGACGACTCAAAAATGGGCATTCTGGGTCAAGGTCAAGTTCACCAAAATGGCTGCCAAAGGTCAACTACTTTTTATCACCCGCCTTTAGCGCCATTATATCTAATGAACGGCTTGAGCTATCAACATGAAACCTTCAGGGTATCAAGATATGGCCAAAATCTTGGACGAGTTTCAAAATGGGCAATCGGGGTCAAGGTCAGGGTCACCAAAATGGCCACTAAAGGTCTTTAAGGCGATTTGCATTCGGGTCCCGAATGCTTTTCTTTCATTTACTAATATACAGTCGCTCAGCTTCCGTATATAATACCCTACACAAAAATGTTATGCCATCAAGGAGCAGATCCCGTTGTAGAGTGGTTTACCCCAAACATTTCACCTGTTGCTTGTTTTGATCACTGACAACGAGCCATCCCTTCATAAACAATTTCATTTCTGATTTGCTCTATTATATAAACGCTTACCACCCTCCAGGACTCTTAAACCATTCAGATTTAAAATGTCATTCACACAGTCCTTGTACAACATGAGACAGTCACTATAGGACAAGGGACTCTCCCATCTTTTCCAATTCAATCTGTTCGTTATTACCCCGTTTTATGCCCTCCCTGAAAATCAGCAAATTTAATCTTTTCATCTTGTTCTCTGTAGACATCTCACTACAACTCCTGGCACCAATTAGTTACTCTGGCTATGCACCTTTTATATGTTGTACAAAGGAAGTGACTTGCCCTCATTCATTTCTGGGTTATGACTGTACTAAGTATATCATCTATTTCTCGTCTGGTCTCTGGTCTTGTTACATATCATTGGGATGAATGACATTGTTTCCTTTCAGTCAGTCGATTGATTCGAGGTTAAGTCACTGATCATGCACATCTCATAACTCGGACCAAATCCAAACGGTTTCGGCTTTAACTTTTTATGTGCATAAAGGTGGAGAGATCAAATCCACACAAATATATTGTGGACAATGACAGGAGGACTCAAATTGCAATTTCACCAACTTTTGGATGTGACTGATACATGGAGCACCAGAACATGGTCAGAGATTTTTCTTCATAAATGTCTCTGGCAGCAGAATCATTCTAGAGGATAAGGAATTCGTTCAGAACATTATCAGGAAAGGCAGCAATAACAAGATTGTCTGAGAAAGAAGTCCTCAACAATTTCTCTTCCTCCTCCTTAAATTGTGGGACGTAGCATTCGAGCTCACTTTCCAAGGTTTTCAAGTGCTGAATTATTTCACTTTTGGTTGATAGGTCAAGTAGGTGATGTTCGTCAATCTCGTCAAGAACAGTTGAAAGATTCTCAAACACAGCAACATTTTCTGCATTCACATTCCTCTGCCAGTTCTGGAGTTTAGCAAGAAATGGATACATACAGTCCATGAGGTAAAATACATTTTTTTCTTGCTTTGTAGCTTGGGATTCAGCCTGTTTAGCTGCTGAAAAAATGTTGGCCAAGTATGCAAGATGTGACTCCCACAACGCCTGGTTGAAGGGACTTAAAAGGTCATCCTTCCCTTTCATTTCCACGAAAAGTTTTAGTTTTCTCTGAAGCTCAAATATTCTGTTCACAACATTGCCCTTGGAGAGCAATCGCACTGTGGAGAAAAAAAAAAAAAGAGGGATTCATGCTCTGAATCCATGTCTTCACAGAGTTTCTGGAGAAGGCGAGCGTTCAAATCTCCTGTTTTCACAGATCTGACACATTTTACAACTGCCTCCAGGTTCATGCAAAGGGAATCACGGAAGTTTTTGATGCCAGTGGAAACGATGGATCTTACAGTGAACCACTTTCGCATTCAGAGCTAGTTCCTTGACATACTTCTGTAGCCCCAGTTTTGCCCCCAGCTTCACTGGAGCCCCATCAGTACAGATTCTACGACCATTTCCCCAGGCTATTCCGTTAGCTGTGAAGAAAGAAAACCTTTCCATCACATCTAATGCTTTGTGGTAGTTTCTGGGTGTTTACATTGGAGATATTAAACTCTGATGTCTTGCATGAAATTATACCTAACACACACGAGTAGCTGTGCACAAGAACTCACATCCGTTGATTCAACCAACTGTACTGCTAACATTCCAGTTGCAGACAATTTCACCCTGTATCACTGTCTTGTTCCATGATGTCAGCTGACATTTCACTAACTCTCCATTTCACTGTGTCGTCTGACAAGGAAATCTGTTGAATCTTAAGTGCAAGTGACTCTCCAAAAATCCTTCTTGACCTTCTTTACAGGTCTCGGCTTAATTAAAGTTTACCAATCGTGTGGGACCTTTTCTTCATTGCTATTTCATGGGAAACCTCATATGATGCCTCTACTACACTAAAGTTCTGTTGTTGGAAAGCACCACTTATTTCCAGTCTCTTGTTTTCCCAGACTTTGTTACTGGTGCTTGAAGAAACTGGGGTCTTTCTCAGTATAGTGAGGGTGGATTGACATCAGAAGATGCTTCAGCTTACAAGTCCTTATAGCATCATTCTACAGCACTTTGAAACACAATACACACTGAGGTTTCTCACTGCCATCAACGAGGATTCATGTAAATCCGTAGTTAATGTATTCATCAGTATTCATCATTGTACTTCTGCTTCTTAGCAACACCGGTAGCTATCGCAAATCGAAAAGAAGGGGGAAAAAAAAGAAGCCAAATAGACAGAAGCACACGAATGATAAAATCTGATACTGTATAAATACCCATACGGCCAGTTGCACCCAAAAAAATTAATTAATTCACTACGCTTAAAAAAAAAAAAAAAAAAAACGTCAATCGACTTTCACCAAACTAGCATGATTTATTTTTAACTACACCCAAGTGAATTAAACTTTATGCAATATGAAGTCACTGGTTGTCAATATTTGGCCTTTTTGGCAAACAATACTGCTATCCTCGTTATTTTTTTCTAGTAAGTTAGAATAAGTTTAACTAAATAAACTTTCGAGTTAATGATGTAGATGTTACCACTAGCGCAATTGATGCAAAATTCTCTGGCATCATAATAATTATTTAATCTTCGAATTCTACGCGTGTGGTTGCCGGGTTCCCTCGTCGCCTTTGCCTATGCAAGATTATGTTAAATCATTATGACACTGGGAAAAAAAAGAGTGTGAAATATCGTGTGAAATTACTAAATGCAGTACTACACTTTGAAGAATAACATTTAATCATTAACGAATCATTGACAGATCTTCTCACAGTCATCCCTCTTGGGGTCTTCCCGTATATGTATTCTTCATTAATTGTACAACTGTTTAGGGGATAATCCACCATTATCCTACCCTCTGGGTCCAATAATACAGTTGTCATTACTTCAGTACTTGATGGAATGGTTTCGAAGCATTTGGGTGTTGAGAATCTAGTATGTTTCCTCTCACTGCTCTGACTTTTATACTCTGAGTGAAAGCAGTTAATCAAAATTTGATCCTGAGTAACCTTATGCCAGATAATCGTTCCTGGTCAGCACGATGTTGGCTGAAAATTCCATGACACACTTGGACCAGGATTCACGTCTGCTCTTCGCTCAGTACTCTGGGCACCTGTCATGGTGATACTTTATTAATGTTAAAAGTTCCATGCAAATATGTTACTACTGTGTATTTACACCTAGTATGAATTATAGCTATCCGTGTAATGCTTAACTTCCTGTTTTTCTTGACTGAGTCATGCAGAACGCTGATATCTATCACCGTGGATACTTCACATGGCACACAGTATGGAACTCATATTCAGTGTTTCATCTGTTCAGATTAAAAACTGGACAGAACTGCTTCACTGAAAATATTCATGAATATACTTTGTTTACAACAGTGATAACTCCCGAATTTTGTCACTGGGTGAGTTTAAGGAAGATTTCCTCGGAGCAAGGGGGGCTAAGTTGTCCCCAGCATCGCAAGGAACAATAATTTGCTCAAAAATTAAAGGTGGGGACAAAGAGGAATTATTGGGGGTTCAAGCCCAAGTCCCCACCTTTCCTCCCCAAGTGGATAACAGTATGAACTTTGATTACATCTCACAAGCCTTCTCACAACTTTCTTCTCAATTTTTTGCAATCTCAGATGGGCACAAGAAACTAAAGGATACATTATAGTAGCATGCGTTGCATTGTTTGATGGAACACACTCCATGGATCATCGAAGAGGATGATGTACAACCTACGGAAATGTTGCAATGGAGTTCGCTTTTTTTATGCATACTTCTCATTACTCGTTGGATGTCTTTGTTGGCAAATCCTTTATTCAACACATGGGAAGATATCTCAGTTTCTTAACTGATTTGTTTCCAACTGCAGCAGTGGGTAAGTGCCCCTCTGATTAAAACACCTACAATGAGTCTTTTTATCTTTGAGGGAGGACCTTGAAAGGAAGACTGGAGTTTTAGCTAGCTATAGCAACATCCACCTGCTTCATATACTTGAGGCATTGTATATCAAAGAGCTTAACCCTTCACTAAATGTCCAAGCCCAAGATTTACAAGCATTACCAAGCATGAGGAGACCTGCAGCAAACCAGAACACAGGCCAATCTGATTACGTCAGCAGCACCGGAACCCAACAGCCAATCAGAATGCAGAAACTTCATTAAACCTCACCTATGATTCACCAGCCAGGTATATAAGATCCTCACCGACCACTGCTAACATTCTTACCATGCCTACAACCCTAGTAAGAGGTTCCCTTCAATGAATAAGCCTCAGGATAGTCGAACTTCCAGAATCTGAGGTCAAACAACATCATAGATGACACCACAACAACCGGGGACACGGCTGCCTACGGAGAGATCATCGCTAAGCTTCCAAGAGAAGAAAAATAAGCCATCAGACAACGAGAAAGCATTGCAATAATGTTATGTAATGAACTACTTGGAGGGGTCGAGCGTCATAAGGGGCCAAAGCTGCATTAAAAAAAAATGAAATTGCCTCCCTGGGAGGGCATTTCAGGAGTTTTTTTGTTGATGGCACATTGGGCCCTTAAGACACTGTAGAGCGTCTTAAGGGTCCAATGCGCCATAAACAACAAAAAAACACCAGAAATAACCTACCTGGGAGACGATTTCTGGTGTTCTTTGTTTATGGTACCTTGGGCCCTTAAGATGCGGGACGCTTTAAACTGGTACAGTATATAGATAAACAGATACATTGTGATATAGATATTGCGCTGCACAGCCTAACAATGCAGTAGAGAGAATTTTCTCGTACAAATGAACAAGTCTTAAACAAATAATTTTCGTTTTTCTTGTTGCACAAGAAATATAGCTCAGTCAGACTGAAAATTATGTCTCCAGGGCAGCACTCAATCCTTTTATATTTTGTTCAGTGGTAAATGAATATTAGTAAAGGCAGGTCCACACGAATAATTTACTGTACAAAAGTTGTAAGAAATTATAATTCTGAATACCCTACTACAGATCATATACTTCTAATCTGATACTATTTCGTACTAAATAAATATACAAAATAAATGCTCTGGAAATATGGTAATGAACATAATCAAAAACTTTCATTTGCCTAGTTTTACGGTTTGGTTATTGCCTCGATTTTTCACTTTAAAAAAAAACAAGTGGAATTTACATTTTGCTTCAGTGGAAGGGACATGACTGCTGTTAAATAGCTGAATACAAATATGGTACAGTCCATGTTGCAGCTTTAATTTATATGAAGGTCCTGTGGTACATACATGGGAAGTAAAGTAAAATTACGTTTTCACTGGGGGCCCAGACAGAAATTTACAACTCTGCCATACATGACCAGTTGTACACATGTATGTGAGATTATTATGTTTCACATTAAAGAACCGAGCAAAGAACGAGTCACACTGTGCAACTCAACAGGCGCTGTGTGTCCGCCGTAATGAGAAAGGAAAGCAAACAGACAGTTCAGATGAATGGGTCCCAGATTACCAGCGACTGCGAAGAGAAAGAGAGGGAGGGAGGGAGGGAGGGAGTTTCACGGACGACAGTTGATGAGACTTCAGTCCATTGACTCCATTCTACTTAGAAATGCTGTATGTGGTGAACTCCTCGACACTTGACAACCATTCCCTATACCTAGATGAATAAGGTCCATGTATAGAGTCAACATTTTATACGGAATTAAAAGAATGTACGGAGGTGATGTCATCTCTTTGTTCCCTGACTATGATTGATTGATTGATTGAATATAATTAAAATCTGGCGGCGCAACTGACAGGGTCATGTGCCGCCGACAACGAGGCAAAAGACGCAGCAAATAAAAAGTACATATTCATAAAATTAAAACCCATTAGTAGGAGTAAAACACTAAAGTATAAAATATCAGTTTCTTATAAAAGTGGGAGGAGGCCTCCTGAAGAAAATTAAAAACATCATTAAAATCGGCGTAGGCTTCCCCAAGCATCGAGGACAGACGGTAGGCACAATCTGCTCCCTTATGCCTATATAGGAATCTCTGACGTAGGTTTCCCAGACTCGGACACTCGACCAGCAAGTGACGAACAGTAAGGGGGACAAGGCAATCATCACAGTACGGTTGAGTCCCACCACTCATCTGGAATCCATGTGTAAGCCTAGAGTGCCCAATCCGAAGCCTGGCAAGAGCCACCTCCAATCGCCGAGGCATGGACGGGAGAATCCTTGGCACGACCACTCTCTGAAAGATTTCTTTTAGCTTATTATGAGCAACACCATCCCAGTGTCTCTGCCAACATACGAATTGCCTACCACAAGTAAGGTGTTACATCAGAAGCAGGAAGCCGGCAGTGGGTTGGGGGCTGTTGAGAAGATGCAGCTTAAGCTAATGTATCTGCCTTCTCATTGCCCAACACACCAACATGTCCGGGAACCCAACAGAAGTCCGCATGGCGGCCACGACGGCCAAGAAAAAAATGCCACTCTAAAATTGATAAAACCAATGGATGGGATGCATTACAAGACTCCAGTGCAGAGAGGGCACTACGGGAGTCACTAAAAATCACAAATACAGATTGGGGAAGAGTAAAAATGATTTTAAGAGCATATAAAATTGCAGTCAGTTCTGCTGTATACACTGAAGCAACGCCAGGAAGACTACCACCCCTACTAAAGGAAGGGAAGACAACACCAAAGCCTACTCCAGTATCAGTCTTAGATCCTTCAGTATAGACGGGGTCAGAACCCTTATGAGTGGAGGCATGTTCTAAAAAGAGAGAGAGGGACACCCGAGAAGGAAGTAAGTCCTTTCTACCAACAACAGACCTACAAAATGTCACACGAGGGAGTAGCCAAGAACCCACCCTTGGGATCCGATGTGGACAAACTGCCAGTAATGGAACAGAGAGGGCTAACATAACAGGTTGGACCCTGTAACCAAAGGGCTTCGGGAAACTACGGCGGGTGTCATAAACAGAAGCTCTGGAATCCTGGGAAACGATGGCACAGGAAACTGAGTCTGGAATGCGGTGAAGACGATACCAACACATCATCATCAGCAACTGGCGTTGCAAATCCGAGGGGAGTACACCAGCCTCCACCAACAAACTTAAAATCAGGGATGATCTGAATGCCCCTGTGGCCAGACGTACAACAGCATGATGCACAGAATTTAACAACCGGAGACGGACATCTGTTGCAGAGGAGTAGACCTCACACCCACATTCAAGTTTAGGAAGAATAAGAGACCGATGCAAGAGGAGTAGAGTCTGACAGTCAGCACCCTAAGAGGTATGAGCCAAAACCCTCAAAAGACTAAGCTTTCAGACATTCCACCTTAACAGTTAAGAACGAATATGAGGAACCCAGGTTAGGCACCTATCAAACAGAAGACCCAGAAACCGCGTCTCTTCCACACAGGATATTCTCCGACCATAGAGATACAAGTCAGTGTCTGGGTGAACCCCTCGAAGTCGACAAAAATGCATAGCCACTGTCTTTGTTAAAGAAAAATGGAAACTGCGAGACTCTGCCCAGTCAGAAATGCTGTTCAAAGCCAATTGCAACTTCCTCTCGATTAGGGACATTCTAGATGTGGTGAAGGAAATTGAGATGTCATCAACATATAGTGATCCTCGAACACAGTCAGGAAGTACACTGATGACGCTGTTAATGGCTACAGCAAACAGAGTAACACTAAGGATACTCCCCTTTGGTACTCCATTTTCTAGTGCACGGACATTAGAAAGCACTCCTCCCACTCGGACCCTTAAAAATCGGTTAGATAAAAACTGTTGAATGAAAACAGGCAAGCGCCCACGAAGACCAAACTCATGAAGAGAAAGTAAAATGCCATGACGCCAGGCAGTGTCAAATGCCTTCTCCAGATCGAAGAAGACCGTGACCTGGTGTTGGTTAGTGGAGAAAGCCTCACAGACAGACGATTCCAAGGACAGTAGTGCATCAGAGGTAGATCGCATTGTTCGAAAACCGTACTGGGAAGGGGATAAAAAGTCTCTCTCTAAAAACTGCACAAGCCTAACGTTGACCATCTTTTCCAGAACTTTACATAGACAAGACGTCAGAGAAATAGGCTGATAGTTCTCCCTGACTATCAAGCAAAAGTATATTCCTCTTGTCATTTACAGAAAAATAGTATTGCTTGACACGTGAATACAGCTAAATAAATAACTGTACGGTGATACGAGTAATACAGCTACATTCTATCGGTGCACTTGTGACGGAACTTCGTCTGCCAATCGCGTGGTAGTTTAATCCACTGCTGTTGCACGTCAATACCTCACGGTTACAGGAATTCAGAAGCTGCCAAAACACCCCCTGAGTGAACAGCAGCTCTCTCTCTCTCTCTCTCTCTCTCTCTCTCA
>JAGKTI010005803.1:0-21446 GCA_018397915.1 Birgus latro
CTCCAGACCAAACTGGTCTCCTAACTCCTCCTACAAATAAATTTTGATCATATCCTCCAGACCAATTTGTGGTCTCCCAACTAAACTCTCAATTCCATCAATCAGTTTCGAGCAACCATTTCCTCCAGACCAAACTTTCTGGTCTCCCAACTAGTATTTCCTAGCTCTTACTACCAATCATTCCCTCCAGACCAATCTGTGGTCTCCCAACTCCTACCAATTATTTCCTGCAGACCAATTTTCTGGTCTCCCAACTAATGTCTTTACCAATCACTCTAGACCAATCTTTCTGGTCTCCCACATAAGCATTTTCTACTCTTCCTATCAATCGTTCCTTCCAGACCTATCTGTCGTCTCCCAACTCCTCCAACCGATCAATCATTTCCTCTAGACCGATCTGTGGTCTCCCAACTCCAACCGATCAATCATTTCCTCTAGACCGAGTCTCCAACTGTTCCTAGCAATCAATTTCTTTCAATCATTTCCTCCATACCAATCTGTGGTCTCCCAACTCCTACCAATCAATTTCGATCAATCACTCCAGATCAACCTGTGGTCTCCCAACTCCTACCAATCATTTCCAACAAACCAATTTTCTGGTCTCCCAATGGCCTTAAACTCCTACCAATCAATCTAGACCAATCCTTCTGGTCTCCCACCTAATTTGTTTTAATCTTCCTATCAATCATTCCCTCCAGACCAATCTGTGGTCTCCCACAACGTCCTACCAATCTATTTCAATCAGTCATATCCTCCAGACCAATCTCTGATCTCCCAGCTCCTACCAATCATTTTCTCCAGACCAATGTTTTTGGTCTCCCAATTTCATAACTCTTACAACCACTAATTCCCTCCAGACCTATATGTGGTCTCCTAACTAATCTCAGCTTCTACCAATCATTCCCTCCAGACCAATCTTTTAGTCTCCCAACTAAGCTATCTATTTCTACTCAGTCTCGATGAATTATTTCCTGTAGACCAATCTTTGGTTTCGTCTGATCTATCTTTCCTGTCCATCATCCTCCACATTAATCCTTCTGGTCTGCCAGCCTATCTCTGACTCTTCCTTATCAATCACTCTAGACCAACAATCTGGTCTCCCAACTCACTTTTCTTGACTTCCTGCGAATCAAATCACTCAAGATCAACCATTTTGGCCTCCCCACTAATATTTCTTGACTTCATACCAGTCACTCTAGACCAATCCTTTTAGGTCTCCCACCCAATCCTTTCTTTACTTCCTACCAATCATTACTCCAGACTAATCCTTATGGCCTGCCAACTAATCTCTTGACTCCTTACCAATCACTCCAGACCAATTTCTGGTCTCCCAACAAATCTTTCTTTACTTCCTACATACAGTATCTCAAGACCAACCACTCTAGCCTTCCAACTAATCTTTTGTGACTTCCTACCAGTCGCCCTAGCCTGACCAACCACCATTCTTGATTCAAGGCTTTCACTAAATCTCAAATTTTGGCAGTCCTGACTTCCTGATCCTTTAATGTAGAAGTAGCAGTTTCAAATTTTGGATAAGTCACAACTTAATAATATTAATGTAGAGGATACACGCGCCAAAAGCGCATCCGTAAAAACCAGTTCTGACGGGCCGGCCGGTAGTCAACGATTGTGCAGAACTTCGAAAATTTACGGTACACGAGGGCCCGACATTACGCAATGAACTGGTCATTTTATNTGTCCTACCAATCACACCAGACCAATCTTCCTGGTCTCCCAACAAATCGCTATTGTCCTAACAATCACACCAGACCAATCTTTCTCGTCTCCCAACAAATCGTGCTCTTACTGATTCGCCAGAAAAACTTTTGAGCTTCAATTATCGGTCAACTGCTAATCTGCAATACGGTATGTTTCTCAAAGGTTATATAATTCACCTGTGTAATTTTAATTTTTCACAAGATTGTCATTCACCTAACATAAATTTTAGTTTTTTTCAAGACCAGTATCACTCAACTCTGGAACTGTCTCCCTCTGTCTATTTCCAGTCTTTCAAACATAGCATGTCCAGGCATCTCGAAATGAACGAATCTTGAATTTGACTCTTGTACTTTTTTCCTTGGAACGGTTTGCAGGCTCCTGGCCTTTGGTTCCTTCTTCCTTGCGTAAGAAAAATCTGATTTCTATACATTTCCCATAAGGTTACAATTGTTCAACTGTTTCAACTATCTAATTTTAGCTTTTCATACGATTCCTATCATTCAAATGTTAAACCTTATCAGTAATTTACAAGTGTATGTATTGATGAATGAACACATTTTTGTACCATATTAGAAGCAACTCACCATAAAAAGCATATAAACAGATCAAATGTATCAGCGAACACAGCTTTGTACCACATTAGAAGCAAATCACCACAAAAAGTATATCAACAATCAAATAATGTTCCTTCCAATTGGATGAAATGAAAACTAATTTTTACCCTAGTTTAGTTATAAACATTAGGCAGTTGTGTAAAAACAATCATATACAAACTGGGGAAATTTATAAGTACAGGACCCCTATGGTAACCCAACTGCAAGTCAGTGCTAATTGGCCCAATATAGGCTGAGCCAGTGTTTAGACAAAATACAAAATAATAAAAATAACATAGATACAGCATACCCTACCAGAAATCCAGTCCAAGTCAATAATTTATATGAAAACCTTGTATTATGATTATCAATAAAATAATAATCACAAATGCATGCAGATATCACATGTAGTCAGCAAAAAGGCACCACACCCCATTGCTTCAAGGAACTTTAAAAGCTTCACAAAGGTGGATCTCAAACATAACAGCCTGTACTTAACTATTTTATATAACATCTGCTAAAAAAAATTTAAGTAGATTCGCTTCATCACACCATGCTCCTCTTATCAAAATGCCTTACCCTTAATTCAGCGTGTACGTAAGGTGGTACCAGAAAGGAACGTGCTGGCAACAATGTAACTGCTGCTCAGTTAAAAAACGTCCCTAAGTTTCCCCCCCTATACACCAAAAGGAGGATGGACTGCAGGAAAAGGAAAACTTTAGCCTGCAGTACACAAAGTTCACATTTTCATGAGACTGAGGCCACAAGTACAGCAGGCGGTGAGGTATCTTTATTGCTGACTGTAACATGTCTATCTTGAAGTATAATTAATAATGCAATAATTTAACCCACAAACCGCAACACTGGTGTTCCAATTCATACCAAATTAAGTCAAAATATTTGCATGAAGTGAAAGATATACTAAGCTTTGTGTATATCAAAATTTAGGGCACATATACACACCGGTATATATATTTTTAGTCAACATGAATGCATACTGATGACATAACATTTATTTTATTTATTGTCAATGGTACTGTAGAATACAAGTACTTATTACATAACTTTCTAATAATTATAATTATCTTACATTCCAAAATTTTCCATACCAAGTTTCTGACCCAAACATTTTTAATCACAGTACTCCATTACAGCAAAGTATTAAGAGCCTATTACTAAGCCATCCATGGGACATGAAGTTCTGAGGGCACTACATCTGAACCAACAACTACAGTGTATTTTTTAGGAGGGGGAATGGTAGAAAACTTTAATCTCTTAACAAACCTATCATCATCTTGACCTAAGGATGAGGCGAGGGTCTCTTATCCAGACTTTTCCATTTAAGGATGTGGTGAGGCAGCGTCCTGAGGGCAAATTCCTAACCCATACATATACATTATGTGGAATGTACAAAGTGGCTTGCAGTTTGTGAGTTAATAATTCAAAATCAAACACTCACCAGGGGCATCACTGGTAAGCTCCAACCTGATGAAGACAAATCAAACACTCACCAGGGGCATCACCTGTAAGCTCCAACAGGATGAAGACATTGGCATACCTCACCTGGAAGCAAAATCAAACATATATCAATTTATCCTTACATACTGTATACAGAGACATTTTCAATTACCTAAACAAAATATTGTATAGTAATATTGAAATTAATGAGCTACCACTAATTAATATCACGCAGTAGCAGAGAACACAGTACTGCAGCTCACAAAAATTAAACAATTTACATCAACCCTTATGGGATTCTGTTGTCTGGCTACCAACAGGAATTAAAAAATTTATATAATATATATATAATTAATATATATATATATATATATATATATATATATATACCAGTATAAACATTTAAATATTTATATATACACATTAACACATGCAAATACATAAAGCCTATACTGCACCATAGATGATAGAGATTTTGCAATGTCCCATCCTTAGCAAGTAATTCTGCATTTTTACTCAGTATCCCCTACAAGTTTATCTTACCAATGCAAACTGTCTTTATGTAGGGGAATGATAAACCCCGATGTAAAACAAACTAACAAAAACTATCCACTTTTATATCACTGCAAGCTAGCCCAGTAATAAATACAAGGGAGTATTTAGGCAAAAACTGCAAAATGCTGTAAATCATACAAAAATCGTGATACAAAGCCTCCTACTGAAGTGCTGAAAGTAGGATTACCACACCTGTGCTATTCTTTCTATGGGCAAAGGGAGGTCTGGGCCATCTTCCAGCTCCTCCGCTTGGACCATTCTTGAAAGCAGTCACATAACAGGAGGGATGATCATCCCATGGATGTCACCTGCACCTCAGGAATTCCAACTCCATCCCGCAGGCGTATTCCTACACACACAAACACTTATTTGATAATCAATTATACAAAGGTTCAACATTAAAAAAAAAAACTATATCAAAATTACACGTGAAGAACTACACGTACTATAGCTGCTCTTGATGAAGCCAATGTTCATTCATTCATTAAACACACTTATTTTAGGCTAGGTAGCAACTTCAAATTTAACTATCAAACTAGTGACTTTAAAATACACCGCAATAAAATGAGAAATTGGGTAATCATCTAGAACAATACTGAATGCATTTAGAGGACATTTAATAACCAATATAATCTAGAACACATCTGTAAGTACTTCACAGAAGTTAACTTAAAGTCCAACAAACCTAACCAACAATATAAAGTTGCTTTCAATTATGTAATTATTAGTTCCATTTTACTTGTCAGCCAAGTTCAGACGTGCTTCTGGCAACTGGAGCCAAATTCACTATACTTTTACCACTTTAACGTACTAAAACAGCCATCTCTCCAAACTTTATGTTAAACTGCAATAAGATATTAATACCATATTACTGTACAATGCTAGCCATTCAACTGCTGTGGAATGTGGAACCATTGGGAAAAAAAAAATCCTGAAAATATCATCTGGAAGTGCACAACAATATAGGCAAAGTCAAGGTTAAACGTTTCTTACACAGCAAGAACGCGTCACTTTACAGTTTGGCCATCTACCTGCTGTAAAGGGTGACCTTTCAGTTACTCATTAGTCGGAATACATACTCAAATACTGTACTTAAATGTCTACAGGCTTTGCCACTGGCCACACAGCCCATTGCTGCACCCATCCTATCATACCTTCCTTCTTTCTCTTCCCTTACTCGCATTCCTTCTTTCATTTGCCTCCCACGATATGTGACCTAACCTAACTCCTTTCCTCTCCTTAGTTTTTCAACCTCTTGTCTATTTCCATCTCTTCTTGATATCAATCTGGTCCAGGATAGGTTGAAACTGCCTTTACAAACTTAGTATGAGCTAGAACTGCAAGTCATCTGGGACAGTACTAAAGATGTTACCTAGTTTATCCTCACTGGGAAGCAGTTGAAGTTTTGCTGTTTAAATTTAAGCCATCAGCCAGAAGTCCTCCTAATGCTCTCCTTCCACAATGTGCTTGAGATGGGGTTCTTATTCAGTCTCTGATGGGGGATGGATCAACCTGAAAGCAAATGCAGAGTTCAACTGCTAACCAGCCTTCAACCCACACTACCAGTCTTACCTCTAAGTAATTTTTTCCCTCCAGAAATCTAGAGCTCCTACTCTATGATACTCCAAGCTATGAGAAGGGCCCATTCCGCTGACCTTATCGATGTCGGGAAATAGTTCCATAAGGCTTGGTTCGAATGTGAAACTGAAGCTATTTTTCAAAAATATGCATTTCCATCTTTTAAAACTATATAATATGCCTGTTTCAAAATGCTGCACAATACTGCACTGAATTATGACTGGAAGCTTCCCTAGATTATCCCCTCCCCCTCATATTTTCCTTCCAGGACATACTGACCCTATAGTGAAAAATAATTTGTTCTAAGCAACACTGCTTACTCTTATTAAAGTATAACTTGAATGCTGTCATTACAGATTAGTGCTAAAACAATGATACCAGTCACACCGAAAAGCCATAACATTACCATAATCTGTCACTCAGCTATATCACACAGGACACAAAAGGGCAAATCGGGGGCAAGATATTGGTGCAATTACAGAATGACACGTTAATCTACGTTGCCTAAAATTACTGTCTTTGATTATCATTACCTTACTGATAATCTGGACAGCCTTTTCCTCAATGAGTTACAATATTCTGCACATGGCATATCAATACTTAGGTTTTATAGGCACAAATTTCACAATAAATCCAAACATAGCTATGAAACCAAAAGGGGGAATATTTGGAAAGGGGAGGGGGGGGATATTATACTTCTTAAAAATCTATCTTATCCATTCAGTTACTCTTCCAGGTAATAAGACCCAATGTGCGGTGACAATAATATAAAATTCTTAAACTTATCTTGGCTGAGGTGTGGTGAAAGCCGCTCTTGGGGAGGTGGGATGCGATGGCAAGCGCTTTAAAATGAAATCCCAATAACTCCACGATTTATTTTTGTGGTCACAACTTTGCAGGGTAATATCACTAAAAATAATTCCAGTAACTCCACCGTTTATTCTTGTAAGGTCGTCACAGCTTTGCAGGGTTAAGCACAATCTGGAATTAGGAAACAAAGTGCGAATTAGTCGTAGAGGCTGCGTAGGGCAAGCTGGTGGAAATTTTAAATCACATTTATTTAATTATACTTGTCAGCCATCGTGACCGTCCACACTGCAGCAAGTCGGAGTGTGGACCCAACTGGAAGAACGTCATAATTACGTGACAGCCACACATTTTAGACATGCAGCAGCGAGGTGGGTTCCAGCCCCACAGATGAGGGTACTCTGCTACCTTTTAATGAGAGAGAGAGAATCGGGAATTTTTCAAATTCTGAGATCCGCATCGGGAATTTTTCAAATTCTGAGATCTGCCAGTGACTATGTTTAGTCATACTACTCAGCAGTATGGAAAGTCATCGAAATCAGACAACTTAGGCTCGACAGCTTCCATTGCAAAAATCTTATTTTTCAGGTGAAAATGAAACAGGAAAAGTTAAGCTTCTGGATGTAAGAGAAGCCTCAGTTTCAAAATGCATAACTTGATACTCAATGTCATGGCGGGAAATGCATAAGGTAAACCCAACGGGGAGATGTTCGCCCAAGATCCAGTAAATTGTGTATTTTCAAATACTTGCAAATTTCGCTAAACACATTAAGTAATATTGCCTTTATCATTAGGTATGGAAATATTTTTAGCAGGTAGTTCATTTTGGTGAGGAAGTGGAGAGAACAGCGGTGGTGGCGGGCAGTTTAACGTGCCAGGGTAGGAGAAACTTGCAACAGTACCTATAAAATTATTTGAAGCGTATTTTACATAAAAATAAGCTCCCATTTCTACCGGGAAATATTTAGTTTTGGCAGGGGGAAAAAACAGGCAGCGCCAGTGACATGGAGGGGAGCGGCTCTTGGGACTGGGAGGCGCGGGGGAAAGGGAGTGGTTCAACCACCTTTCCCGCGCACCACCTCGCTCTTCCCGCCCAAACCAATCATTTCCCTGCTGATGCAGCCGAACTTGAGCCGCGTTTTCGTGAGGCTTTCAGATCGGTCACGACTGGTCCCAAGACTGTTCTGGCGAGACAGTTTCAGAAAAATTGGACCGGTCAAGACTGGTTTACAGCAGTCCCCGCTGGGTTTACCCGGTCTGCGCACAAAGGATGCGCGGTAGCAGCGAGCACTAAGGACGGAGGAGCGTCCCGTGTCCAGGGTAAACAGCTGATACAAGATGGCCGACAAGTGAAAATTTAATATTTCAAAAATAGAATTTCGTACATATAACGGTCAACAGTGACATAAGACGGTGATATAGATGAAGATGCTACTTGAAATGAATACTTGTTTAACCTGAACTGAAAAAGATGATCAGTTGTGGCTGAAGCAGGAAGATGATAATGCCAGGAGAGAAATTCAAATTCCTTGAGTCTGTGGATTATTATAATAACTATTTCCCAGTAATAATTCCCTAAGGACGCGTATTTCATCCTTTGTCTCCGGTTATTAGTTCTCTTTTAACTGAAAAGGTCAACTGAAGATTCACTTCACTTCATGGTGTAATGAGAATTCATTGTAGCTGACACGAAATGCTGCTTTGGATTTCAACTTACACCTGGTTTGTGCTAACTGAAATTTTCCAACTTAAAACTTGAGTTACACATTTCAAATCTTCCATTCCCAGTGCTATCCACTTTCACCTTGCTACAGCTAAACAGTATTTCCCACTTGCAAACGTGACTGTTTTCACGAGTGCTCTCTGTATAACCTATTTCTAAACATCTACCATAAACATGAACCAGAACTGGAGATGAACATAAATACGTCGCCGGATTCAATGGAGTTAGGCTAGTATAAGAAATTAACCACTTTCAATTTTCGAAACTCCACTCATCACCCACTACTTCATTCTCTTAATTCGAATGTTTAACCGCTAAAATCAACACTAGAAGGCAATAATTCAAGGGAAATGGGTGGTCACGTAGCCACGCTGCGGCGCCGTCATTTCCTGCTCCTCCGGCCGTTTTCTTCTCGCCTTCTCTTTTCCTATAAAAAAAAAAATTTACTCTCCCACATTTACTAATACTCATAACCCTAAATTATAAAACGAATCACAAAAACTTACTGTTACTCTAGAGATAAAGCAAGAGCTCCCCCTACCCCCAAATGAGTTCAAATTTCCCGCCCAGTCACTGCGCGCTTTCCCGCCTAGTAACGACTGCTGTGATTGGCTGATACGAATTGGCGCTAAAACGAATACCCCAATGCACAAAGGACCAAGACCCGCCATGAATATTTAAAACCTTAAATTGCAAATAATATAACACTTGGTCATCAACCGATCGGAAATGTGTTAAGGATATTTGTCAGATTATAACCTCCGTCGTCAATCAATGGCCGACTACTCTACAGGGTGGTCAAATAGGAAACCAACTCAATTTCCGTTAGGCGGACATACCAGTTACGTTTTGAATTTCTAACGGTACTTAACACTTATTTATAAAATCTGCTTTTTAGCGCCAACTGACTACATGGCTGACTGGTATTTTACCGAAGCTGCCAAAACGCTTGCTTTGCATGCTTGAGTCGTCTCCACAACAAAGATTTCAGGTCAATATTTGCACCACCCTCTACATTTAGTATTTTCAACTTTCGTTTTGGGTTACACTGACTTTCACTACTCGTCTAGAATGTATTAATCACTAATTGTTACGAACTGAAGTGGTTAGCCTGACGCAAAAGTTTTACTAGCCACTTGTAAATTTTCAAAGTTCACTCATTATCTATTAAGTACTCCTTTTCCTCCATTCGAATACTTCATCGCGATAATTTACATTCGTAGGCGACACTTTTCAAGCAAAATGTGAAGTCACAACCACACTGCAGCGCCAACAGCCGTGTCACGTTCCTATGGATTAAGAATTCTGCAACTGATTTTTCTATCACACTTAACATGCCGCCTTCCCTTGACTTGGTAAAAATAGTAAAAATAATCTCTAAATAGAGCTTACCTGGTTTTTCTGGAGACAATGCAGGAGCAACTCCTGCACCCACTTCCCCCACCATGGTCAACGTGACTTTCCCGGATAGGGGAAAGGAGCCTGGCGCGCTCCCGCCCCGAGTCACGGCGCGCTGTGATTGGCCGATTCGAATGATTGGCGCCAACCAGAATGCCCGCAATAAATAAACATATTACACATAAAAATAATAAGCTCCTATTTCTACCGTAAAATATTTAGTTTTGGCAGGGGGTGAAAACAGGCGGCGCCAGGGACATGGAAGAGAGCAGCTGGGGAGGGGGAGGTGCGCGGGAAAGGGAGCTGTTCAACCGCCTTTCCCGCGCGCCATCTCCCTTTTCCCGCCAAAACAGAACATTCCCCCGCCCAAGTAGCTTTGGATTTCCAGTTACACCTTCGTGCTGGCTGAAGTTTTCCAACTTGAAACGACTTACATATTTCAAACTTTCCATTCCCAGGTTGCTACAACTGAACTATTTTCCCACTTCGTGCAGACGTGACTGTTTTCATGAGTGCTCTCTCCATAAATATGTCTATTTCAAAACATCTACCCTAAATAACAAAACTCGATGACAAGAACAAAAATGTCGCCGAATTCAAGGGGTTAGGCTAGTACATGAAATTTACCACCACTTTCAATTTTCGAAAGTCCGCTCATCACTCATTACTTTCCCAGAGTTCGAATGCTTAATCGCGATAATTTACACGAAGGCGATACTTCAAGGAAAATGGGTGGTCACGTAGCCGAGCCGTTTTGTTCTCGCCTTCTCTTTTCCGATCAAAAAACTTAACTGTCCCCTTTACTAATACTTATAATCCTTAATTATAACAAGAATCACAAGAAATTACTGTTATCCTGGAGATAAAGCGAAGCACTCCCGACCCCCACAAAGGCCAACCTGAAACTGAGCTCAAATTTCCAGCCCAGTCACCGCGCGCTCTCCCGCCTAGTAACGGCCGCTGTGATTGGCTGATCCCACTTGGCGCCAAAACGAATACCCACAATGCACAAAGGACCGAGACCCGCCATGACTATTGAAAACCTTATTAGTTACAAATGCTATAACACCTGACTATCAATCGATCGGAAATGTATTAAGGATATTTTTCAGATTAGAGTGGACACTATAATTCAAAGTTTTCCTTATAACGTCCGTCGTCAATCAATGGCCGACTACTCTACAGGATGGTCAAATATCAAGCCAACTTAATTTCCGTTACGTGGACATACCAATTACGTTTTGAATTTCTAACGGTACTTATAACACTTCATGTTTTATAAAATCTGCTTTTTTGTGCCAACTGACATGGCTGACTGGTACTTTCCTGAAGCTGCCAAAACGCCTGCTTTGCATGATTGAGTCGTCCCCACAACAAAGACTTTAGGTCAATATTTGCACCACCCTCCATATTCAGTATTTTCAACTTTCATTTTGAGTTACAGATTTTCACTACTTGTCCAAGAATGTATTAATCACTATTTGTTACCGCTGTTATCCCACTTGGTGCAGAACCATGTAACGCGCTTCAAAATACCTATCCTAAAGGTAAATCAGATCTGCAGACAGCAAGAATGCAGGTATGGGCAGCCCTGCTTCTTAAAAAGCAGATTCCTACCGAGCCATACTGCTAAATTGTAATGGGGTAGCCAACCAGGTGAGTAAACCAGGTGAGAATACTTAATCGCGACAGCAATTTACATTCGAAGGCAACCCTTTTCAAGTAAAGTATGTGCAGTCACTCACATTGCAACGCCGAAAGCCTTGTCACGTTCCTCCGGCTTATGTATCTTTAACTGATTTATCGTTTTTTTTTTTATCACACTTAACACTGTCGCCATCCCTTGACTGATACTTATAATCCTTAATAGTAAAGACAACTTATTAGCTGAACTTACCCGGTTTTTTCTGGAGAAAATGCAGGAGAAGACTTCCACCCCTCCACCCCTCACCATGGTCAACTGGAGACTCCCGGGCAAGGGGAAGCCGGGACGATGCTTGGCGCCCTTTCCCGCCCCGAGTCACGGCGCGCTGTGATTGGCCGATTCGAATTATTGGCTGAACTGTGTTAATACTTTACAAATTAAAGTTGGGGCAAGAAATTATTTGCTACTTCCCTGTTATTGAAAGTTCTCATCACCCATTCAATACTTCTCTTTTCCTTCATTAGCTTAAATCGCGGTCGGTAGTAAACAGTCGAAGGCGATATTCGTGAGGGAAAATAGGTGGTCACGTATTGCCAGGTTGCAGCAATAGCAATGTCACCAATTAATTAATCTGTGTCCTGGATCGGACTCCTATGAGTGTACTCGATCCTGATGTATAGCGAGTTTGTGGTTTACTTCCCTGATATACAGTGATTCTAGCAAGGGAAGGCGTCGTACGTACAGTACATCCCACATGTAGTCAAAATTTCAGTATTTTCTTCCAATATTTTCCTTGTAAGGGCAATTCCGTGTTCGCGTTTGAGGTGGTTTTTAGGTGCTCCAGCTGTAAGGTGGTAACTCAGGCGTCGAGACAGTTTCATGGTCGCCATGCCCACAGAGGCAGAAAGGAGGGCTTCGCAGTTCCCTCGTTGACAAGTAAACCTATAAATAACATGCGACCTCTGAAGTTTGTCCCTCTCTAGCGGGGGCTGTTCCATAGTAGTCTTTGTACTCTTATTGTATATTACCAGGTTGTCTCTCTTCAGAGTTTAATGGCTTCACATTTCGCTTCATTATTTGTATTATAATTCTTTCTTCTTCCTCGTAGGCTGTTGAGAAAGTGGCTCTGTAGTAAAGGTTGATGTCATCTTCCTTCTTATGGTTTCTGTCGTTATTCTTCGTGTACCAGATCGATGATTTTCCTTGTTTTTGATGTCCTTATTTGAGGAGCCACTGCTGATTAATACTTGTGTAGATAATTGGTACAACATTCCAGTAACGACAAACCATAAGAAGGAGGATGACATCAACCTCCCTCCCTTCCTCCCTACCAACCTACCCACTTACCTATTTGCTTACTTGCCTTGTGACCTGCATGCCTGCCTACCTACGTACCTTCTTTTCTTCCCTCCTTGTCCTTGTTTCCTCCCTTTTTTCCTTCCATCCTTGTCCTTGTTTCCTCCCTTTTTTCCTTCCATCCTTGTTTCCTTACGTCCTTCCTTCCGTCCTTGATTCCTTCCCTCCGCCCTTGTTTCTTTCTTCCTTCCTTATTTACTTACAGTTTTCCTTCCTTTCTTCCTTACATTTTTCCTTCCTTCCTTACTTACATTTTTCCTTCCTTCCTTCATGTCATTGCTTCTTTCCCAACCTAACTTCCTTCCTATTACTTAATTACTTCCTTCCTTCTTCCTTAATTTCTTACTTCTTTGCTTCTTACATCCTTACTTACTTCCGTACATACTTCCTTACATACATACTTACCTCCTTATTTCCTTCCTTGCTTAATACTTCCTTATTTACTTCTTTCCTTACATATTTATTCACTTCCTTAATTACTTTATTTACTTCCTTCCTTCCTTGCCTACTTCCTTCATTTGTTCAGACATTTCTTACTTACTTCCCCCTTTCCTTCCTTCCTTCCTTACTTTCATTCTTCCTTCTTTCATTCCGTCCTTCCTTCATTCCATCCCACCATTCCTCCTTCCTCCCTCCCTCTGGCTGGGTTGGGTGAGGTGCAGTGGGGTAATGTTGGGGTTGGGGTAATGGTAGGGTGTAGTGGGGTAATGATGGGGTTGGGTGGGGTGCAGTGGGGTAATGTTGCGGTTGGGTGGGGTGCAGTAAGGCAATGGTAGGATTGGGTGGAGTGTAGTAGGGTAATGGTGGGGTTGAGCAGGGTTTAATTGGTCTGTGACTGGGTTGGGTGGGGTGCAGTGGGGTTATGGTGGTGTTGGGTGGGATGTAGTTGGGCTTTGACTGTGTTGGGTGGGGCATAATGGCTTATATAATGGTTGGGTTGGGTGGGGTGTAGTGGGGTAATTTCCGCGTCATTTGAGCAAACTCCATTCGATTTTATTTGATTTTTGTGAGTGGGAGGATAGATACACCCTTAATAAATCCCCTGAATAAATCCAGTGAATAAATCTCCTTAATAAATCCGCTCAATAAATCCCCTGAAAAAATCCTTCCTGAATCTAATCGTTTGGTAGAGGGGAGAATGAACGCCTATCGACCAATGGGACCGAAGCCCCTGGTCCGGTCAGACATAAGCGACAGTAATTGTGATGGAGAAATGGTTAGTCATGAATAAAATATTCCACACACAGCTTGGATTTCTGTATAATCTCCACACACAGCTTGGATTTCTGTATAAACTCCACACACAGCTTGGATTTCTGTATAAAGATGAGATAACCAAGCCTAATTCTGGAGGAGGGGGAGGTCAAGGAAAACTATAAAGGAGTCTCCCCTCAAAGTTTGTGCAGGCACTGGGTTGGCTAGGGATATCAAATATGTCAGGGTAACTAGTCAATGTCACTGCCACTCCTCTGGCTATGCCACTGTGTCTCTAATAACTAGGTGCAATAGCGAGATTTTCAATACAGAACATATAACAAAAGTCCTATAGTATTTATCAACGTACAATCCTCATTCGTGTTGATTAAAGTGTTCACATTGACCAGACTTCCTTCAACCACTCTCACTTTTTTACATCCAAGATTTGTCTGGGTCCTCATCTGTCCACTTTTGTAACACGCAATTCTTAATTATACAAGCTCCCCTATTTTCTGCCCTATCAACAACATGTCCTAAAAATGTACAGTAATGTGGTGCTCTTACGCTGCTACCTTGCTTCTAAGCTGTCATATGATGGATTTCCAAACTTTAAATATAGTCTTCCACTCTAGTATCTTCAATTATTGTCAAGGAGCAAGTGCAGATGTCCTAACCAGGGACACTGATGGGATTTAAAAAATGTGGTGGCCATGTATAATTATTATGATGTAGCCCAAGAAACTTCAGGTGTCCCAGGGGGTTTCCCTGTACATTTAGGTACAGCGACGTAGCAAGTAGTCTGACCATGGGTAGGGGGGAAGTAGGTAGGTAGATAGAGAGAGAGAGAGAGAGACTGCAGAGAATACTTAACATTAAAATATAAATTACGATGCCTACATTGTCCAAAAAATAAGTATATTTAATTATCCTTTCCTTGTATAATTGTCTAGGAATGCCTTTACTTTTTTATTTGTGTGACTGAATGACAGCTTGTTTACAAACTCGCACATATTGATATTTTTAGTTCTTGCATGTTCAGCTCCCTTCACACGGAGATCAATAGGTCGTGGGTTGAGCGGGGGACATTTTGGGGAAGGGGCGATATCAACCATTTGTGGAAGTACGTATGCCTCCCTTCCTTCTCCACCCCCCTTTGCTATGTTACTGTTGAGGTGGCCACACATATATCAGCGATGGCCAGGACCACCCCAGCTGCCTCTCCAACTACTCCAATGTCCTAACTACATATGCTCCTTCGCCATAAGATCATGTCTTTGGCACTGAATGAAATGCTTAATGACGGGCTTGTAGGATAAACATAAGTAAGAAGTGTTCTTACTAGAACATGAGCCACACATTTATTTCAGCTTTTCCATCCTAAAGTTACAATTAATTTCCCAATGGCACCAAACACAACATCCATTCTTTACCACGTCTATCCTGCACCGATCGCCTCAACTGCTACCATGCTACTGTCTACTCTCACGACTCTCCCCATTTTGGGATGGAGTATCCGTTTTCATGCACGGTTGAAGATAAACCGTAAAATCATTGATGATTCTTAGAAGTATTGTCAATGCTTCTAATACAATAATCTAGTTTCTAATAATTGTTACTGTACACCTTGAATGTCTATATATAAAGTAAGGTCAATGTCACTGTGTCGACTTCAAAAACAACGAAAAGGAAACAAACGCAACCCACTGAACGGAGGGGCGGAGCCGAAGCAAGTATCAGTGAACCATAATACTGTATTTTGTTTCTTTCGCACTGTAGGCTCTTTACACTCTTCTAACCAGATGCTCCTGTAGGCAAACATATAAATACTCTTTATTTAAATTTCTTTTATAGTCAGAAATTTATTCATACCTTCATATTTGAAATATACTCCTAACTAGGTCTCTTTTTGATAAAATATACTCACTATTCTCAGTGGGGAGCATTCTGATTGGTTGTTAGCCCTTCCACAGAGTCCAGGTCTAACGCATGGATGAGCTGATATCACAAGTCTAACGAAGTTCCATGTGCAGAAGGGGTATGCACAGGACAATGCTAATATACTAGAGGTTCCAAGACAACACAATAAATGCCTAGTATGTTACAGCTGTACAGCATTTCCATAGCATTTTCTTGTGATTTTGACTGGCAATATATTCTAGTGATAATTAACTGTTACAATTAAGTATTCAAGATAAAAGAGATGACAATTGTATGTTAACGTGAAAAGACTATACCTATACAGCTGATGGGCCAGGTCCCCATTTTACAGAAACAGACGAATGGAAAAGTTGTACTATTTTGAAAGACATCTCTGACATACAGAAACAACCATCTGGTAACCATCTAACCAAATTATGGTGCCTGGAGGTTTGGTGGGTAATTATGGCACTCCAATCGGATTGAGCCTGTGAGGGCTATATCCAAGGGATGGTTGGGGTTTATTGCTCAAGTAATGCCATTCAGGGATGAGTGAGGCTGGTCACTCTCATCTTAAATGTCAGGACCAACTTGCCTAGCCCCGGGGTCCTACGCTCCTCACGGGGCAACATAGGGTTGGATGATGATGATGATGATGATGATGATGATGATGATGATGATGATGATGATGATGATGGTGTACGGTAGTGAACCTAACTGCCCCACTTCCTTTCTCACAACCACAATTGAGTTCTTTGGTCTGCTACTTTCAAAGGAGGCAGGTTTATATAAAGTATATATCTACAGTATACTGTATTGTACTTTAGGTAAAGTTATACAAATTAGTAACTAGAGTGGCTATAAACTTTTTACTTGTGTACACTCTAATATAAAAAAATAAATGTATTTTCCACTACAGTATAAAAATGTTTTACAAGTATTTACTCTAATATAACTATATTACTACTTCTCCCAAACAATATCATAATATACTCCAATTAATTACATACAAAATATATTTGAACATAATGCAACAAAAACAATGTTTATGTATACAAGTACTTTATATATAATCTTCTATTCAAAATTAGCCTTAGAATCATCTAAAGTTAATGCATCAATTTATGAAACACCCTGTACACTGTAAACAATAAAATCTGCTATATGGTCAGCTACAAAGTGGTCCATGACATAGGCAAAGCGCAGTCCTACAATTTACTCTTAGAACCCCATACAGGTGAATACATGGCATCAATTTCATCTTTGTACTTGTCCATCACAAACTGTCTCCTAAGCTTGAGTGTGTTGTTGAGTTCCCCCCCAGGAAGTGAGAAGTCGCAGGGAAGTAGTGTCCACCGCTGAACTTTCTGGGCATTGGATATTGCATGGAGCTCATTGTAACTGAAACAAAAGAAGTGGCTAATTACTTAGTTAGGTGAATTGTTCTGTAATACCATGCTGGAAAAATATAAAAACCTGGGGTACTGCAAAATACTTTAGTAAGAGATATTAAAGCATAGCATCCTTTGATGCAATTTATCACCAACATTCATGTTAATAACAAAGATCTATTTAGGCATAACTGAATACTACCTGTAATTAATATAGCTATCAATCTATAATTAATATGGCTATCAATCTATTACTAGATGTCTAATCCCAGAGTACAGCCAGGGTGATCAGGATATAAATGGCCCAAGTTCCTAAATCATCATCTATCAACATTTCCTGCTGTCAAACAAAACCGTTCCCTTATATACCCTTCCACTTTACCTTTCTCTCTTGTTCTTATTCATTTTCTCAAATTTCCACAGACTATACATTTCCTACTACTTCCTATAATCTCCTACTGTGATAGCTAAGGTGTTTAATGATTCACCTGTCTTCATCTCTCTCAGTCCCTAAAAGAAGGTCATCATCTGGCCTAAACTAATACTGTCTCCCCTCCTAGGAGATAGCTGAGGAAAGCACAGTGATGTATCATCCTATCTACTATAATTCTGGGTGTATGTTTGTGTGTGTTGCTGCCAGAACTAGAAAAAGGGTTTCAATGAAACTTTGAAGGATGGTTGCAACTGGGTCACAGATAAGTCTGTTGCAACTTCATGTTGAATGAAATTTTCTAAACGCATGCTTCATCTCTTATTTGTTAGCACTGGTTTTACAATATATGGAATATTTTGGGGATTTTAAGCGAAATCTTCTGTGTCGATGCATAAATTGTTGGCTGTAGGAAAAGTGAAGCACAGCTCAGATGCAGCTCTCATTTGAGAGAGTGCTGGGCAGCCCAAATGGGCCAACAAGATTTTGTTTTACCTAAAAGCTTAGTGAGCTTCTTTGCCAACGTACATTTTTCCAGCGTACGCAGATAGAGGTCAGTCAACACAATTCCCCCACTCTAGATGACCCTGTCTCACTAACACCTCAGCTTTTGCACACATCCCCAATGCCCCAAAAGAATGCTGTAACATTCTGACACTAACACAACATAACTATGAATTATAAGCCTAACAGGTGGAGTTAACAGCTGCACTCATACCCAAGGCCTGGTATACTGTACTCTGCACTGTCAAGAGAGAGCCTTTCCATAATATCTATCCATCATCCAATCCAGTGCTGCCTCAGCAGGAGCACTTGTTGTTAGTGTGACTTACTTGGTGATGGCAGTCTGGATAAGTGATGCCAGAGGTCCCTGCGGGTGACACTGCACCTCCTCCCTAGCAGCTGACACAGTAGTCACATCATTCAAGCCCAATTCCTTCATGACATTCTGCACATCTTGAGTCAGCACCTCCAATGGTTCAGTAGTGTCCTCATCAACTTCAGTCTTCAGTGTCAATAACATTGACAAGAATCTGAAGCACAAAAAATAAAGTGCCAGTACTGGAAACTGTTCATTTTATTTACATTCAGTGTTTTGTGATATGAATGTGTAATGTTTCCATAACAGTGTACTGGAATATATTATTATAAACCTGTGGCTACAGCTACTCCTAGAATTAAGGGGAAATAACGTACTATGGAAAATCATTTCTCAGGTGAAGAGTATTGGAATAACTGACCACATACTGTACTTACTTTCTTTTGTCACCAACCAACATGGCATTGCTAATAATGGGCAGCAATTTCTTTACAGCTTTCTCTATCAGGACTGGAGGAATATTCTCGCCACCGGCGGTGATGACCAGCTCCTTAATGCGGCCAGTGATGTACAGGAACCCATCACTGTCGAAGCTCCCGATATCACCAGTGTACATCCAGCCATCATCATCTATCTGCAAGAATAGTTCACTTTTGTCAATATATAACTGTACAGTATTTAATATTACTGAATGGTGTAGCATGTAACTCGAGGAAAATAATTTTAATTTGTTCACGAGGAAATGAGGATTTTCATTACTGACTAAATACACTCTTGGAATTACACAATTATTAGGGTGGATTTTTAAATTTCACACATGCGCATACATACTTTCTGCTCAAAAAAGTAGTGAAACTTCACAAGATTTATTAAACATACAAAATCATGCTAATTATAAAGAATTTTCACACTGAACTTCCAACACATTCGTTACAAAAAATCTCTTTAAAAAATAAGCAATAAACCCTGAAAAACAAAGTTCACTGAGAGTATTACAACTAGTGAGCCACAGGTAACAACAGCAGTGATTATATAAAACTTTACCGTTTCATTGGTTTTATCTTCCAATCCAAAGTAGCCCATGAAAATATTTCGACCTTTCATAATGATTTCTCCTTCTCCAGGCTTGCACCCATCAACTTCCTTTAGTTGAAGAATGGTCTGAGGAAGAGCCTAAGAGGAAAAGAAAAGCAATATTACAATAATGAGTTTTTGTATAATAAAAGTGTGATCAAGTGGTGAGCCTAAAATGAACAAAATAATAAGCTCTTAGTATTCAATGTTTTAACATACAAAAGTACCCTCTTCCTGCTTGACAATTCTATTCTCAGTCACAGGAGATAAACGGGAATGGAAAACAAAAAGTAATGCTGACAAAACATCATACTGTGAATTACTATGAACCATAACCTATAATGCTGTTTTATAATTATTACTGTATTTTTAAAAACTAATACAATACAGTACATGGACTTAAGACTTTCCTATGCTATGAATGTGAAAAACATCAGGAGTTACAGCTGCAGGAATGGGACAGCTAGTAACTTAAGAAGAAATTTTTTGAGGAAGCATGTGATGAGATGATACAGTCATATAATGAGAATGGATAAAGACAGGTAGTGAAAAAAAGCATAACTGAGTCAATCTGAAGGTGGGAGGAAGTGTGGCAAGGCAAACACAGTGTATGGGTTTGGTAAATGTATGTGTCACAGAGTGAGGTATGGAAACTGATGAAGCTAATGAATTTACTGGGGATGAAGAAAGAAGCAATGTATGTAAAGAGAAGTACATGGCAATGATCTGACACCCCATCTTCAATCTGTTGGTCGATAACATAACTATTCAACAGGTGTTAGTGAAGTATATCTGTAAGAAAGAAAGAAAAAAAATGCACTGGGTATGCTGCTGGCTTTCCTCATTCTTAAGCTTCTCCTTTTTGTTTCTGGAACCTATCTTGCACCCTTTCTTTATGTGGGAACAAGAATGTCAATGATGAACGACAATGGTGATGTTGATGATGACGATGATGATGCTAATGGTGACAATGGTGGTGGTGATGATGATGATGATGATGATGATGATGATGATGATGATGATGATGATGATGATGATGATGATGAGGAGGAGGAGGAGGAGGAGGGGAAGATACACAGTGAAGTGAGTAGGATCCACAAACAAACTCTTCTCACCTTGCCAACACTGCCCAATCGAAACATGCCCGTTTTGAGGAAAGACATGGATGCAAGGCTCATGCTTTCTGAAAGGCCATATCCCTCCACGATGGGAATGTCCAGGCTCATGAAATATTCCAGAATATCTGGAGATATTGGTGCAGATGCTGTGGAATATGGAGGCAACATTAATCAATCTTTTTATGCACACATAAATATACATACATATAAAAGCCTTGTTTCCTCATACAAAGGCTGGCCATGGTACAGCTGATGTTTTCTATGCATTGGAAGCTAAAAGGAGCCCAAACCAGCTAATTAATCTGGTTCTAAACAGCTGCAGGAAACCACTGAGAAAAAAGAATCTATGATGTAAACCCCACTATATGATCAGGTTACATTCATAGACAACCGACTGGATAATCATTGACCATATACTGAATATAGGGATTATAGAAACTGTATAAGCAAAACTGGCGACTGGAAAAAAAAAAAAAACTTGTGGAAGATTGAAGAAATTGCATAAATGAAAATGGGGATCATATACATACATATATCTATCTCTATCTATCTATTGCCAGACGCCTCAATCCCGCATGGGGTGGCCACAAACAAATCGCCTCCATGTCACTCTGTCCCCTGCCATTTCACATGTACAGTACATATATACTGTGTATATATATATATA
>JAGKTI010005803.1:21783-39046 GCA_018397915.1 Birgus latro
ATATATATATAAAAGGTGATAAAATGCTAAGAATGTATATGTGAACGATCACACAATGGTCAACTGTAAAGCTAAGGCAGGGGTTCTCAACCTTTTTAATCTTATGTATCTTATGTACCCCTTGAAGTCTTTCAGTATTGGTCACGTACCCCTTACCCACGTAATTGAAAACCACAAACTTGGCCATGAAACCATTACCAGTTATTATGGCTGCAGTGTAGGCACATGACTTCGTAGCCACAAGCAAAATCCACGACAACTTAAACGAGAGGAAAAAAATCAGACTACAAATACACTGGAAACCATGAAGCAGATCTCAACGTACCTGAGGGTGAGGGTAGTGAGGGAAAAGTGGTGAGTGGGTGACAGTGAGAGGTACCTGTTCGGTACGCATGAGGAGAGACGTGATCGATAGAAAACGAGCAAGGGTGACTACTGTATTATGGGTTTGCAAGGTTGTGTGGCAGTGTAGTCCAAAAGGGCTTTCTCTCAAAGGACATAACTCCAAGAGTTTCCTTGTTAACGTTGTCACTTAGTGTCCTGGTTCTAGTGGAGGACACATCTAGCCTAGCACATGTAGGCCACTTTCTACGAACAGGTTTGCAGTTATTCAAACTCGAAGTATTTTGAGAAACCTGTCACGTATCCCCAAAATTCCTCTCACGTACCCCTGAGGGTACGCGTACCCCAGGTTGAGAACCCCTGAGCTAGGGTGACTTAATGCACGAGTCTCATCTTGGACTTTGATTCTATTTATTTGTGGCTTAGTTTCTTACCCAAGTGTGATGACTGTGTGGCTAGGTACCAGGCTTGTAGTTACATTTCACTCTCATGGCACAGATGGTTTGTTTCCATATAAGGGAAGTAGGCTACTCCATGCAAAATACTATGCAGCAGTTACATGGAATTTTATGAGCTTTAGTTATGAGGTAGGAATGACTCTCCTTCATTACTAGTTAAACTGAAACTCCAATCTGACTTCACCAGACTATCAACCATGCTACATGTCTCAGCCAAGTTAAGAGCAAATGTGCTACAGTACCTCCCATGGTTGAAAATAGCTATTCATCTTCACTATGAGGATATTAAGTGACTCCAATAATGAAGGCAATGTTGACCATCCTGACCCCTGTTGTGGATGGACATAGGAAAGGAGGAAGACCAAATGGAAGAGGACAAGGAACTTAGGGGATGAGTACGTGGATCCAAAACCAAGGCGAGTTCCTTCATGTAAATATTAATCCTATTTTTAAATGTACTTCAGTCACCTTTGCTTGTAACAACTCTGCTCATCTAGGCTTGATGGCATATTTCTCACAGTTCACTCCACTTCCTTGACTTCATACTACTGTACTGTACTTTTTTTTTCTATGTCTACATATCCAATGGATTTCATTAACATATGCTGCCTTCTTGTTCATTAAGAACTTCTCAGTAAACACAATAATAATGTAAATCTGATAAACATGAGGGCACTCATAACATTGTTGTTCTGTTGCCTTGGGCTCATCTGTACGTAAAGTGGGTGGATTGTGTGCTGAAGTTGCCCTTCTCCTGCTGTCCATCATTCCCCTAATGAGGACTGATGATAGAGTTGAGACATGTGTAAAATTGAGCACTGGAGCTGCCCAGTTATACTGGTGCCACAGTGTGAAAGTGTCATGTTCCATCACCATGGCACTCATTTACTAAATGCCACATGTGATGACAGAAAAGACTAAAACACAAACCTGACACCAAGTGACGACGCTGACCCATACCTAAAGCTGTCTTCACTCGGTTTATGAAAAGCTTCAGCGCCAAGGAATGAGCCAAACTTTCATATCCAGTCAAAGTTCTGAAAAAAATGTGCCACTGAAAATTCAGAGTGTACTTATTATTACAGGAATGAAGCTTGTAACTCTTACACTAAATATGTGTTTTTTGTTAAATTCCTGCCTACTTCAGCAGATGTTTTTCTTTTTCACCTCAAGAAAGCACTTCCTCAGGAATAGCAACATATTCTTGTGTTACCCAATTGTTACAAATGAGCATTCACATTGGAGTGATGGCAATTTCAGGCAAAGTTAGAGTAAAAAGTATACCATCCATCCATCCATCATCTAATCCTATGTCGCCCCACAGAGAAGCGTAGCAACCCAGGGCTAGGCAAGTTGATCCTGACATTAAAGATGAGAGTGACCAGCCTCACATGGATATAAACCTTCACTGGCTCACTCCGACTGGAGTGCCTTAATTACCCACTAAACCACGAGGTGCCAAAATTTGGTTATATGGTTACCATCCAGCATTGTAAATAGTTTCCTGGTGTACAGGAAACCAATTGGCTTGTCACTCAGTGTAGAGTCACCAACAGGCAGAAGGAAGAGGAAAGAACGAATGAAAGAAAGACAGAAGAGGGAGTGTAAAGTCACCCGCAAGCAGAACGATAAGGAAAGAACGAAGGAAAGAAAGACAGAAGAGGACGGAAGGAAAGAAGGATGGAGGAGAGGAAAGGGGAGACACCCAAGAGCAGCACTACATCGAGTGAGTGGATGGTGAGCACCCCCACCTACCACAGTCAAGGGATTAGAAACAAGCTACATGAACCCTTCTTGCATTGAGAAAGCTTTTTAAAAATAAAAAATCAACTGGATGTAATAAGAAAAAAGAGAAATACATCATCAAACTGAAGCAGCTGAAAGGGTAAATACAGTAGAACCTCCCTATAAAAGACTAATGGAGGGGGGGGGGGAAGCCAGACCCGATAAAGCAAAAAATGCGTTTTATCTGATGATCCCCCTGGGGTGGGATTTCAAAAACATGTTCAAAAATAAATGAGTACAACTGCATATCCTAGAACTAAAAATGAAAACTATACCCATTTTGCACTAACATGGGCCATAATTTCACCCTTTTGCACTTTATTTCACATCCTTGTCATTGGACGTCTACATGACTAGTACAGTACAGTATTACTATAGTCTGTATTACAACTCAGCAATCATGATGAGGAGAGGGCAATTTCAAGCCAGGTTGGAGTAAAAAGGGTAGGAAACACATGCACTGCAACCCACTGTGCCCCATTTAATGGACACTGTTATGGCTGACACATGTCCGGTGGCTTCATAGTGTCCCTTTAATCTGATATCCAGTCTACTGAGGTATGTTAAATTGAGGGTCTCCTGTATATTCAAAATTTACTACATATTTGGTGCTGGTGAGAGAGAGGCTTTCATGTATAGGTACCAATGTAACCAGGCAGCTCAACTGCTATGTTATGCAAACATCCCTCAACTACTTCCCCATCCCCCAAAAGGAAGATGGTGGACTGCAGGAGAATGGCACTTTTAAGCTTGCATTTTACCGAGTTCTGTAGATATGCCTGAAGTTACAACTACAATTACTGCATATTTAATGTATCAGACATATCTGTGGTAAGAAGGGAGAGTCTTACCTGCCTTCTTTGACAGCATTATAGTAATTTAAACCATGGTACTTGGCCCAGGTTGCAATGCTTTTCTTCACACCACCAACATTGGCTTCGACTTCTTGCATTTTTTGGTATATCTTCTCCCAAACTCGAGGCATGCCAATAAAATTAGTTGGCTGAACCTGAAGGATAAAGTGTTAAAGTCTATTATGTAAAGTACAGTTACTGTGTAAATGAAGTATCTGTAAATAATGTAGGTACTATTATCATGAAATATTCTGTATCTGATTGACTGTGACACTCATGCCAATGGTACTGGAAAAAGACACCATCTCTCACGGCATTAATATTACTGGGTGGCTCAGCTTTCCTTTTATACATATATCAATCAATTTCTTTCCCATCCCCCAAATGGAGGATGGTGGACTGCCATAAATAGGCAGTATCAGTCTGCAGTCCACTGGGCTTACATGTCAAATGAACCTGTGGCTACAGGTACTTCTACTACTCGTGTCAACAAATGCTCATACACTCACCTCAACAAGTGTCTGCAGAAGAGAGCCTTTCAAAGCATCAGGCTGAGCAAAGTACACAGTGGCTGCCATGTTGGTTGCATTATATATGTCAAGTAAATGACCAGCAAGGTGACTTAGGGGCAAATATGATACTATTCTCTCGCTGCACTTCACCCCTGGCAACACTTGTTCATATTGCCTCGAAGCCCAAGTCAGACTGTCTTGTGAGCACATTACACCCTTAGGAGGTCCAGTTGTACCTTAAAAAGAAAGAAAGGAAAAAAAATCATGATGACAGTTTTCATCTTCATCAACCTAACACCAGATGATTTTCCTCAACTCTGGAAGAACCTGTGAGATGAATGTGATGTGACTAGTGTTAGACCAAAGTTCAAAGTCGCCGCCATACAGCGTTCATATCATGATCATGCATGGCTGTCTAGTTGGCGCACTGTTTGAGAAGTTTGTTTTCTTTTTGGACAGACCTCATATATTCTCATGTTTGGTGATGTTCTGGGGTAGTACAAGGGTTTTTCAGGCCATTACACAATTATATTATGGCTGTGGAAGTCCTTTTCTAATGACTACACAACTTAACAGAAATCTGTTTCTTGAGGGTGTCCATGTAATGCAATCCCTTAAAAGACAAGGGGTTACCACATCTAGCAAAGCCTGAATTTGGGCCAGGGAATGCATTGAGACCTTTCAGTGGGTGACACTTAAAATAACAGACATGCTACAGAGTACCTGATGTATAAATAAGGGTACAGCACTGGTTGATGGCTGCCAGTGAGAGTCGGTGCTCCAGCTTTGTATCTTTCTCTGCCTGCCCCACTGCCAACAGCTCTGCCCATGACAACACTCCTGGTGCTCCTGGTACACCACTCCACTGCACTATAGCCTGATAAAGTGTGAATTTTTTATTTTTATTTTTTTTATTTATTTATTTATTTTTTTTGGTCACGGCATACTCACCAGCAGTTGTAGAAGTTGCAACCCTTGGCTCACCTGAACAAAAATCCAATGGACTGTGCCCTGAAGCTGCCCCTCTCCTGCCATCCACTATTTTCATTTCAGGGGATAAGGTGCAAAAATTAAGAAATATGGTGCTGTATACAGATTTGTGAAAAATGTGGGATAATGAGGTCTATTGTTCAAATGGCAGACGAGATATTGGAATTGACTAGGCGTGTGAGTAAGTCTAAAGGAAGAAGTAGGTGTGGAGGGCCAAGAAGATGGAATATATGGGAGTGCCAGGTATGGATACCAATGAAGAAAATGAATTGACAGAAGATAGAACTGGATGGAGGAAGTATGACTGAAGATACACAATAATATGTTTGCAACCCATCTTTCTAACGGCTCCATCCTAACAGCCACTGAAAGAATGACTAAACATCCTGAAGCAGGTCAGTGTGTATGGTTTTGTGTGTGGGCTGGAATTGAGAATTCATACAGTAGGACCTTTTATTTTATTTCTTATTTATTTTATTTTATTTTTTTTGCCTGTTGAAATCCAAAGTAGGTTTTAAAACAACTATCTATTAAACTTCCATTACTACCTACAAGGCTGAAATGTTAGTTTCCTCAATTTTATATTACCTGTTGTATGGATATGCTGCAACACTTTGAAATACATTTCTTACTTATAATGAGAATTACTGCTTTCGATATGTACAGTATACTGTACCTTTATTTCAGGCAGGAACCTTTTAACAGCTAGGAACTTATTGAGACAAGCAACATTCTCCACCACCACCACCTGCGTCCGTGAATCAGCAGCCTGATACTGGCAGGCTTCTGGGGAGTTGGTTGTGTATACACCCACAGAGAAACCTCCAGCAAACACTGCACCTAAAAACAAAGATTACAAAACATAAATAAAAGAAAACACTGAATGAAGTACTGTGTAAAACACAGCAAAAAGAAAAAAAGGTGACTATAAATGCATCAACAAGACACCATTAAGAAAATGTTAATGTTATTGAAAAATAAATATTCAGTATGACTGAAGAAAGACTTGTACTGTACAAGTGGTCCACTTCACTGGGTCTTCTGGGGACAGCCACTCCATTCTGTTTATTTCCTCATTTGATTTACACTTTCTGTTATTCCAGCATAGTGGGAAACAAATAGTGTATAAAATTATAATAATCATTATGACTATATCCCTTCAGCTGAATATCATCATTTTCACTGTATTCTTGCTTTCCATGGATGATTTTATCCACTTAAGAAAGGACATCTCATGGTGAAGGGACTTACAAATTTATTTCCAACTCTTCCAAACCAAAAACTCTTACTTAACCTGACTGAAATATTCTGAAGTTGCAAGAATAAAATTAGAGACATTATCATATTACTGTATTTTAGTGAAGGAGTTAACACCAAAGAAGTGTAACTTAATGGTACAGCTAGGAAGAAACTTACCATAACTAGCAATTGCCCATTCTGGAGAGTTAAATCCCATAATGGACACTCCATGGAACCTCTCAAGTCCTAGTCTGATGAAAGCTTTAGCAACTGTTCGAGCTTCCTCAAAATACTGCTGATATGTCCAGTACCTGAAAGAAATTTTATTACTGGTGGACTTCTGTGCTGCTCTTCATCATCATCATCTAATCCTGTGTTGCATAGGAGCCTGGGGCTAGGCAAGCTGGTCCTGACACTTAATATGAGACTGACCAGCCTCACTTATCCCCTAATGGCATTAAGTGAGCAATAAACCCCAACCATCCCTTGGATATAAACCCATACAGGTTCAATCTGCTTGGAGCACCTTAATTGCTGCTCTTGATATATACAAAAAAAAAAAAAATTAATTATTCAAAATCTTACTGTACATCTAAATGTATACAACTGTCTTCATAAACCCACTGAGTAACAGTGGCCTTTTCTAAGATTAATGTCATCACCTAGAAAGAGAAAGAGAAATATAATAGCATATAAGATGTGCATACAGTATATGTACAGAGCAGACCTACCACCACGTTCCATCTCTCATGACTGCCAGAGCAGGCTGGTTTGGGAAAGACTGTGCTGTATTCTGCATGAATGTGTGGACTGAGATTGGACGCTCAGCTGCTGGGCCATCACGGGTCATATACAGACGTACACACCCAGCTGGCTCCCAGGTTTTGTGGGATGTGGCTGGCAACACCTGCAGAAGCACACAATATGATGATTTTAAAACTAAACAGTAGAGTACCCAATACATATTATCCATCTATCCACTATATAAACCTTTATTGTCCTATCAGGAGCAAAAGGTAAACTGCAAATGCGTAAAACATGAAAAAGATGTAGGAAATGCTTAAACTTGTAAATCCATCAGGAAAATATGACACACTGTAAAAGTTTTTCACAACAACACCACTGAAAAAGTGAAAAAAAAAAAAAAATCCCCTACAAAAACACCTGAAGCAAGGGTCAACAATGGAAGAACAAAAAGTGTGCAGGCAGGTCAAACTAAGCAAAGAACCACTAACAGACTAAGAACATCAGAATCCAGAAACGGTCCCCAAAGTCATGACTAGCAAAGAACCATTAACAGACTCAGAACATCAGAATCCAGAAACGGTCCCCAAGGTCATGACTAAGTCAAGATGGTGCCCTCACCCCAGTGAGTTTAGTGTCTGTCATTAAAGTAGCATTCAAAAACAACCAACCATTGACATGAACAAGCCTGAATGTTTCTTAATAATGCATCATGTTATACTGTAGTTTATGTAGTTATCTAAACAGGAGCTAGCTAGCAGGGGCCAATCAGCCAACTCCAATTATTCTCTCTTGTACAGCTTTCTGTGAAACGACAGATACAGCCAGGATTCCAGTGAATGGAAGCATGACCCATTGAACTGGGCAAACTTGGGCTGTCTGAACATTGCTACTCCTCACCCTGCCCTAGGGTGGGGAAGGAGATCTGGATGATGATGATAATGGTGGGGAAGGAGATCCGGATGATGATGATAATGATGATAATGATGTACAGCTTTATGTTCTAATCTTTATGCCAGATTCATAAAATTCACAATCCAAATTCTGAAAATGGCCTGACCCTGACGTTATCAATCTTAATAGGTATAGTCAGATACAAAAGTCTGTCTGCCTCTACTTCCTCACTTTCATCACTATTCATGGACACTTAAATGTGACGTTGTGGACTGAGTTACAAGGATGGGACAGGAGTGTATTGGTGTTTTGATGAGGAGGGATAGACTGAGATGGTTTGGGTATGTGGAGAGAATGAGGGCATGACAATTTGGTGCAGAAAATGAGAAACGCGAATGCTGGGGGAAGGGTTGCGAGAGGCAGACCGCAAAAGACCTGGGACGAGGTAATAGAGTGTGCCTTGAGGGACAAGGAACTGAACAGAGATCAAGCTGCATGGACAGTCACCATTAGGTGACCAAAACTTATGTATGCTAGCATGTTGGAGCCTTTATAAATGAAACTAAATTAAATGATCTGTGGGTGATAATATGCACCTGAATCACTCCATTTCATTCCAGCATCTATGAATCTAGCAATAAGAATATAAGGCAGGGGATGCAAATGGGCTTATGTACTTGACTATACATTACATCACTGTTACTAAATATAAAAATGTTTACCTGATCAGGACCACCAGTAGGCTCGACGATCACAGAACTACCAATATCTTCATCCATATTCTGTGGACAAATAATATGTTAAACTTCTTAGCTAACCATTATGAACCTTACTATACTGTACTCATTTTACTTTGACTTGGCCTACAACTCTCATATCTCGATCTTGAATGAGAAGATGTAGGAACAGACTAACACTAGAACAGGATACTAGAATCAAATAAGTGATATGGAATGGATGTAGAGGTATTTAAAACAGTGGCACTGTCTCTTTCTGCCACAGAGCTATGTGAAATAAGCTGCAAAAGAACAAAAATCTGGGCTGAGTTAAAATAGTATAGCAAACATTCCCTCAGCTGAATATGATGATCCACAGGTGCCAGCATAAAATAATAACATGTGTCCCATATCTGGAAGTGTTATGTTTGTTTGTTGCTCTTCATCATCATCATCATCATTATCTGATCCAGTGTTGCCCCATAAGGAGCATAGGAGCCCAGGGCTAGGCAAGTTGGTCATGACATAACTGACAAATTTTTTTTCAAGTATGATGGTAAAAAAAAAAAATGTAACAAATGCCTGAAAAGTATGGTTTTGCTTACAGTACAGTTTATTATGCATCTCTGGCAAAGTTATTAGTGTACTTAGGGAATACTACTGAACTTCTATTGCCTCAACTGCTCCCTCTGTATGCTGGTTAAGGTAATTACAGTACTGTACTTCACTCACCCAAAAAGAATCTTATTATCAAAATGGCCCATTTTAAATAACAGGCCTCTCCTAAGCAGACAATAATCATACAGTGACCTCTCCATATGCACACCTCCCTGAGCATGAATTCTCAGTGGACAGATGAAAGACGCAGTACTGTACCTGGAACATCGTACGTGTAGAAAAAGCAAGCCAGGTGTGTGGCAATGCTCACCTTCATAATGGTAGCAGAGTTCCTGATCGCTGAAACTGCCCATAGAATGTTTTTCTCCAATTATTATTCCTTTAAGCTGCTTTAATGTCACTGTCGTACATCTGCGTTACCTCTCTACAGTAGGCTATGCCCTTGAGAAGCATATCTGGGGTGGGATTCTCTAATATATTTTATGACCAAATCCCTGTTGTAAGACAGATTTGCTTTTGTGGGAAAAATGAAAGTCATGGAAAACTTCTGCAGTTTCCTTTCCTTGTCTATGAAAAAATAAGAAAAATATTTTAGCAGAGGGTACAAGAGACACGGGAGATTTTTATAGTCTTCTTGTCCTTCCTGGAAAAACAAATAAGTTACAACAGGGAACTGATAGTATGTTCAAGAATCCCATCCCTGTAGTACAGTTGGGTTCACATTTCTTATTCTTTTTTTAAGACAAGTGAATGTCTACCATAGTATGCCTTTTCTCCCCACTGATTTATTTATTTAACTATTTTATATATATTGCTATCTTATGCCGCTTTACCCCTACAAACCTGTGGCAGGTGTTAGTAATTATCATCCACTCTTCTGATGTTGTGCTGCCTATATCTTTCTTCCCATTTCTCATTCTATCTCTCTTCTTACTTCTCCATTTCCTTACTGTCACTTTTTACTACTCGTCCTTCCATTTCAGGTGGCTCTACACTGAGTGACAAGCTTAATGGTTTCCCATGGTCCAGGAAACCATTTACAGCACTGAGTGGTAACCATATAACCATATTACAGGGTGAAGTGGCTCCTGCTATGATGCCCTTGTTAACTGGGTGGAGAGATGCAAATATGGCCTCCATCCAGGAAGCAAATCTACACACTATTCCCTGTGCCTCGCTGTGGTGAGATACTGTCAGCTGCAAGGGAATGTTGGTTCACTTTGTAGGACGACCCTGCAGGGGCATTTTAATGCAACAAAGATCTCCAATTTTTCAAATGCAGTGTGTCCAGGCATCTCGAAGTGAATGGATCTTGAATTTGGCTCTGTGTTGTTTTTACTTTTTCTTGGAAGGAGCAGTATGTGGGCCCGTGGCCCTTGGTTCCTTCTTCCTTGCATAAAAAAAAAAAAAAAAATCCTGAGGAAGATTTTGTTGGGTTGATAAATGTAAGAACTGAGTTTTTGATGCATTAAAAATAACAAGATTATTTTTACCCCAGTCAGAGATACGAGGTAAGTCAGACATTAGGTGTGCCATAGCCTCATCCCTTTTTTGTTGAAGTAACTGCTGAGATGGACGTTGTGGAAACCGAATGGAAAGGTGAAAGGTGGAATCATCAGCATATGAGTGGATAGGGTTAGATGTACAGCTTAGAAGGTCACTGATGAATAAAAGGAAGAGAGTTGGTGATAAGACAGAGCCCTTAGGAACACCACTGCTGACAGGTCTAGGAGAAGAACTATGGCCGTTTACAACAGCGGCTATAGAACGACCAGAAAGGAAGCTAGAGATGAAGGCACAGATAGAAGGATAGAAACCGTAGGAGGGAAGTTTGGAAATTAAAGATTTATGCCAGACTTGATCGAAAGCCTTTGAGATGTCAAGTGCAATGGCAAAGCTTTCGCAAAGTCCCGAAAGGAGGATGACCAGGAATCTGAAAAGTAGGTGAGAAGTTCGCCAGTAAAGCATCCCTGATGGAACCCATACTGATGATCAGAAAGAAGGTTGTGACAGGAATTGACTCGAAAACTTCTGAGACACAGGATGTTAAAGCAATTAGACCATAGTTAGAGGGTTGGGAATGGCCACCCTTCTTTGGGACTGGCTGAATGAGAGCAAACTTTCAGCAAGAAGGAAAGGTACAAGTTGATAGACAAAGGCAAAAGAGTTTACCTAGGCAGGGTGTAAGCACAGAAGCACAGTTTTTGAGGACAACAGGAGGGACTCCATCAGGCCCATATGCCTTGTTAGTATTGAGGCCAGTGATGGCAGAAAATACATCAGCTGAAGAAGTTTTAATGTCAGTCATGAGGAAGTCAGAGGGTGGAAGTGATGGAGGAAAAGCACCGGAATCGTCTAAGGTGGAATTGGAGGAGAAAGTCTGAGTGAAGAGATCTGCTTTATCAGTAGAAGAAATAGCTATAGAGCCATCAGAGTAGAAAAGAGGAGGGAAGGATGATGAGGTAAAGTTGTCAGAAAGGTTTTTGGCAAGGTGCCAGAAGGAGCGAGAAGAATTTGAGTTGGAGAGTTGGGAACATTTAGCACGGATGAAATTATTTTTAGCAGAGCGGAGAACAGACTTAGTACAATTCCGGGAAGAAATATAAAAAAAGATGTGATTCAGGGGAGGGTTGGCTCCGGTACCTTTTAAAGGCTCTCTCCTTGTTGCAGACAGCATTAGAACAAGCATGATTAAACCAAGGCTTTCTTGCATTAGTCAGAGGATATGAGAAAGGAATGTATGCTTCCATGCCCGAGAGAATAACCTCCGTAATGCGCAAGGCACACCCAGATGGCTCCCGGGCATGGAAGCAATAATCATTCCAAGGAAAATCAAAGAAGTACTGCCTGAGGGCCTCCCAATCTGCAGCTCCAAAGTGCCACAGGTGGCGTTTCATTGGAGGGTCCACCGGCCGTACCAGAGCGATAGGACAGGTTAAGGTAATAAGGTTATGATTGGAGGAGCCCAACGGAGAGAAAAGATTAACAGTGTAAGCAGAAGGATTACTTGTTAGGAAAAGGTCAAGTATGTCAGAACTCTCTCCAAGACAGTCAGGGAAACGGGTAGGGTGCTGTACAAGCTGCTCTAGGTCATTAAAGATAGAAAAGATGTAGGCTTGTTCATCAGGCAGATCAGTGAAAGGAGAGGAGAGCCAAAGGTGGTGGTGAACATTGAAATTTCCTAGAATGGAGATTTCAGAGAAAGGAGGAATGGATAGAATGTGTTCCATCGTAGAAGTAAGATAGTCAAAGAATTTTTGATAGTCAGTAGAATTAAGAGATAAGTAAACAGCAAAAGATTATATTTAGTCAGAGAATGACAGGAGAGCCGAAGCCAGAGAGTAGAGAATTCAGAAGAATCAAGTTCAGGAACTTGAGAACAAGATAGATCGTTGCATACATATACGCAACAGCCACTTTGGTTTTGAAATGAGAATAGAGAAAGTAGGAGGATACAGAAAAAGGGTTTGCTGTCAGTTGCCTCAGACAGCTGAGTCTCAGAGAGAAAGAGAAGGTGAGGTTTAGAGGAGAAGAGGTGGTGCTCAACAGAGCAAAAGTTAGAGGAAAGGCAGCGAATGTTACAGAAATGAAGAAGGAGTGAGTCAGACAGTGATTCCAGGCAGCTCTTTGAGTCATCACCGGGAAAGGGGCAGATGGTGAGGGCATTTATGGTCCCCCCCCCCGGGACTCCGAGGCATGGTTCATGTGCGCTATTTTTTTTTTTTTAATACAAATTTTGATAAGGAAGTGTAGTGTGTAGCATGCATGTAGTTTGGTGTTGTCAGATAAAGAAACTTGTATTGGTGAGCATGTTGGCCTATTCTGTGTTACTGAGACACTAAAAAAGTTCAGCAAAGGGGGATGGTCAAGAACAAGTCCTGAGGGCTGATGAAACGGGAGCTCCAGCTCTCCCTGTCATCAGCCTTCCATCCACCTTGGGAGTACTGCCCTGCTCGACTGGTGCTACAGTCTACTCCTGCCAGCGGCTGATGGGTTTTCTCAACCTAACACACCAGGGTTGATTAACAACAATCTCCATATACTGTACAGGCTATGCCCATAGAAAGCATGTCTATACTCTATTTAAGGTCACAGAGGGTCTTTAGTAAGAATGTTGGGGTAAGGCCAGAGGGTTGGTTAACACATCAGACTTTCATAAAAGTGCTTAATCTCCTTTCACACTCTTCCAAGCATAGGGGCCTGAGGCTAGGCTACCATTAATCCACAACATTTAAGGGAAGGATAGCAATCTATGCCCCTGGTAGCATTAACATGATAGGAAAATTTTTCACCATCCCTTGGGCTTAAACCACAGAATGTCCTCAGCATAAACCACCCTGTGTTCTATCTGTGTGCATGGGGTTGCTATCCATGGCTACAAAAGGATTCTAGGGTCTCATAAAATATCTTGTTGAGCCACTGTAAGGGCCCATATGGGACACTACTGGTTACAGTCCTACACCTAACACTGCACCTAGAACCAAGAACAATAATCATCATCAGCATCATCATCATCGGCAGGCCTGTAATGAAGTTTCTACACAGCCCTACAGCTGAGCCCTGAGGAACCTCCCTTGCCTACTACCTGGTAAATTGGTATGTTTACTTAAATGTCATCTCCATACTCTATTAAAAATACATCAAATCAATCCTAAATATATTATTAGAGTCAAAGCAAAATTTCTCAGCACATTACTATGTTCAGTAACCTTGGATATAACTAGGACTATTTTGCCTCAGACCAGTTAGTGAACATAAAAAAAAAAAATGTAAGTTAGCAGTGACGTATAGGTTGCTAATAAATACAACACACGTACACAGTAACATTATTTCAATAAATATCACTACTATACTTACCAATGACGGCTAAATAGTAACCAAGAGAATTAGACACTTCGATCTTCTTCGTTTTGCGGTACTTGTGTGGAGAGTGGGTAGCCTACTGACGCTAACCCTCACTCTAACCATCTAGTGGGTCGTTCAGATTTTTTCTATAGCGTTATATTAATCCTTTCTCTCCATATTTATTTACTACTTTTTTTCCCCCCAGGAAGAATGAAAGATGCGAAGAATATGCGTGTTTTTTTTCCCATCTTGCAAAGTTAATGAGGCGGAAATCCTTGGTAAAGTTTGGCCTTGAGCTTTGTAACCATGAGCCCGGAGACGAGGAGTGATACGGCAGGTATTGTCAAGTCATTCCCAGCAAAATCCCACTCACAGCACCTTAGTCCATGCAGTAACGGATGATGCTGGGCCTTTTCGAAATTTAATGAATGGGGTGGGGGGGGGGAGGGTGCTGACGTCTGGACATGTAAGACTCGCAACTACAAGCCAGTAAGCGAAAGGGCGGTGTGGTAACAAGGCGTTTTGAGCAGGGATTTTTTACTTCCTTCGCCTAAGTTGAATTAAATCGCATGACAGCAGCAAAAATAAAGTAAAAAAGAGGACCTCGGGTTGAAGAGGCCGACGTGTACACCTTATCGCGACCTTGATGAACAATATAACCCTATTTCATTGAACGTGTCGTATTTTGGGGTTTTTCCATACTACTTAATAACCGAGTTGTTTTCATCTGACGGAAATGGGACACTCACAACTTGAATATTACTTTATGGTTGTATGAAATTTGATGAGCGTTAGTTATGCGGTAGGAATGAGTCTCCTTGATTATCAGTCAAATTATGCCCTCAGTCTGACTACACCTGGCCATCAACTGATCTGAAAGGGGCCAAGGTGCTTTGTCAGGTAAAAACAAACCGACTGTAGTTTACAATAATAATTCCACCTACAATGACGATTCTGTGTGTGTGTGTGTGTGTGTGTGTGTGTGTGTGTGTGTGTGTGTGCGTGTGTGTTTTATTCTTGCTACCGCCAGACGATTTCAATGATGCTTCCACTCACTAAGCCGATTTATTCCTGCTTTATTTTAACCAACAAACGATTTTATTCCGCTTCAAGATTGCGCTACATCCACCTGCTTGTACAACGGCGATTTTTTTCCCCCTTTACAAAAGCCTGACGTTTTTATTCAGCATAATGAGGCCTCTGGTACCGTAGGGGCTGGTGCACACTCCCTATCATTACAGTACGTTATCTTTGTCTTATTCTTTCTAACACCAGACGATTTTATTTAGCTTCATGTGTGGTTTAGACATTTTAATTAACCCTTACTGTACGTCTGATTTCATTGTTGTTGATGTTGCTACTACTGTTGTTTAACCCGATCTGAGTGACTGGGCACACCCGTCAACCACAAGTAAGCAACTGCTTCTGTTGGGCCGCCCTATAGGTACGGTACATTTACACCGTGTGGGGATACAGCGCCCCCTTGTAGCAAAGAGCAGCTCACCAGGCCAGGGTCCTTCCTATGGCGAGGTGCAGGGAAATATGAGGAAATCTGGTTACCGGGTGGATGCTGCAATGCTCCACCCAGGGTACATAGCACCAGCAGGATGTACTGGCTCTTAGTCAGCGCCACTACGTTACGGTGTTAGTAGCTAGATAATGATAATAGTAATAATAAAGTAGTAGCAGTAGTACTAGTAGTAGAAGTAGCAGTAATAATAATGATACTACTACTACTACTACTACTAATAATAATAATAATAATAATAACGATAACAATACCTGTAGTTTTAAGGATCACCTGAAACCATCCACTCACCGCTCAAAAGTACAACTGACCTGAAGGTAATCTGTCACCTGAAGCAAAGGGTTATCAGTTTATCAGTCATTGGCAAGAACACGACCCCGGAGGACGGCCTTATCACTCTTACTTCGTCTACACTCAAGATTAACCTCTCCAACACACAGGGACTTTTTTTTTTTTTTTGGTGTACTTTTGACCGAGGGAGAGGGAGACCGAGGATGAGATGGAGGGATGGAGTGGAGGATGTATGAGTTTGGGGGAGGGCAGCGTAATGGTAGGGGCCAGGGCGACATGGAGGCGATCTGTTTGTAGCCACCCCTTACAGGATTAAGGTGTCTGGCTATAGATAGATAGATGGATGGATTTCTGATGGAGAATGAGAGACTGACTGGGAGAGTACGTTTCCTTAGCGATTTATTTTATTAACCTTTCTGTCCTCTTCTGTGTCGCGTAAATCCTTCCAATACCGCCATGGTCTTCATAAATATCGTACAAAAGGATATTAACCGCCCATATCCAAAAATAAATCGCTGAGGAAGAGATGTTTGGGATCTTCCTTACCAGACGAGAACAGAAACCTTTAAATCTTAGTGTTGTCAGTTCATATATTTGTTCGTCTCTCTCTCTCTCTCTCTCTCTCTCTCTCTCTCTCTCTCTCTCTCTCTCTCTCTCTCTCTCTCTCCACCCACACACATCCACCCATCCTCCTCAACTCACTCCTTACCTCAATGTCCCTCTGCGTACCTGTCAGTCTCCTCCCTTTTTCTCTTTTTCCCTCCCCCCCTCTCTCTCTCTCCGTTCCTCCTTGCCCCTCCCTCGCTCTCTCTCCTTTCCTCCCTGCCCCTCCCTCTCTCTCCCTCCACCCACACACACCTCCATCACCTCCTCCTCGTCCTCAATCCCTCCTTAACCCAATCCAAGGGCACTTCGCAGCATCATCACGCGTCTTGTTGCCAGCCAGATTCTCCCATTCCACACGATTAGTGAACCATTTGCAATCCTCGCGCCTAATTGGTCCTAGGGCAGCCCGTTCCCTGAGGTAACTAATCATGACGGGAGCGCGATTACAAGCCAGCCAATCACGCCCTTGGGAACGCGGCCGCCGGATTTAAACTCGCGCGCGTCCAATCGTCAGCGCGCCCGTTAAACCGTCAATTTTCAAGGCAACGGTCTTAACGGCGCTAATTCGTTGTTTTTCGACCGTTCTAAAGTTTTCTGTTTCTTTTTCTCCATCGTTTTACATTTTTTTTTTTCCGTTCAAATATCTAACGGCGCTCCTTCGTTGTTTTTTGGACGGTTCTTTTTCTGTTTCTTTTTCTCCTTTTAAATTCTTGTACACGATAATCTTAACGCGCCCCACCTGTTTCTCCATCCTACTTCGTTCTCTCTCTCTCTCTCTCTCTCTCTCTCTCTCTCTCTCTCTCTCTCTCTCTCTCTCAGCAACTAAGAAATAATATTAAGG
>JAGKTI010005804.1:9761-22798 GCA_018397915.1 Birgus latro
TTTTACGGGGAGGGGCACTAACCCTCCACCAACCCACTTGTTGACACGTAGGGAGCATGTATGGTTTGGTTATATGGTTACCACCCAGTGTTGTAAATGGTTTCTTGGCTTACAGGAAACCATTTGGCTTGTCACTCAATGTAATGCCACCTGTAAAGGAAAGAAAAGCAGTAAGAAGTGACAGGAAATATAGGAGAAATAGGAAGAAAGGAGGGCAGGCACAGAAACGAATGATAAAGGCTAAGGAAGAAGTAGGCAGCACTACATCAAGTGTTTATATAATTATGAAATAACTATGACAGTGCTTCTTATGAAGGTTGTCAAAATTATAGAGTGCAATGTACTGCTAACAATTCAAATACCTGCAACAGGTGCTGAATAAAACAAGAAATAGTTCAGGCACACAACAAACACTAATTGGTAGGTGCTAAAGCACTGTTTCATGGCAACAGTATTGTTAATACATTCCACCTACACTGTTCTGAACATAACATTCCTTCTACAAAATTCTGAGTATGATGGTAAAGAAGTATGAACACCACAATAACCTTTGCTTTCCCATAATTAAGCACCAAAACTGGAACTTACTACACAACAAGTGCTGTTTAGCACAATTAGTTCTTAACATTTGCAGCTCTATAGCTCTAAACCTTGTGTGAGGAAGTGGTTGATCAATAATGTGGAGTAAATAAAATCACAACAATTATCAATCAGACCCTTATTCACAAATAAAGATGGAGTGAGGTAGAATAAGAAAAACAAAGTTCACAGTAGGAGAACTATCAACAGTAAGTCCTGTGAAATGGGCCACACAATCATTCAAGCCAATGGGTATAAGGGTATATGGTTCTGGATTTCAGGCCAACTTAATTTTCCTTGCAGTTTCTCCCTTTTACCTCCACATTTTCCCTCAATTCACCTTATAAGGTACCCATCACATCTGTATACTATATAACCACACATTCTCAAAAGCTTTATCTATCCATCCATCCATCCACCCATCATCCAATCCTATGTTGTCCCATGAGGAGCATAGAAGCCCGGGGCTAGGCAAGTAGGTCCTGATATTTAAGATGAGAGAATGCTTTATACTCCTCAAGAACACTCTCTGCATTTACAAGTACTGTACTCAATGCTCCTTTAAAACACTTTCTGCATTTGTTGACCTTGACACTGGTGATGTCCATTTTCAGTAATGTACACTAATCAGCTGAACTTCTCAATGCTTTAGTAATGCTCTTTTGCATGTGATGATATATCTGGATTCTACTGGCTCCAGTTATTTCTACTGTCTATCCACACTTAATTCACTACTAAACCATCCCTAGAATGCTGCATGTTATTATGAATGTTATGAACATGAATGTGATACACTGCAAATGTGTGAAATTAACTATACACTTTCATTCCATGAAGTAGTAGTAGTAGTACGGGAGCACTGCCCTGCTCGACTGTAGCACCAGTCGAGCAGGGCAGTACTCCCGAGGAGGATGGAAAGCTGATGACAGGGAGAGCTGGAGCTCCCGTTTCATCAGCCCTCAGGGCTTGTTCCTGACTATCCCCCTTTGCGGAACTTTTTCAGTGTCTCAGTAACACAGAGAGTAGACCAGCATGCTCTCCAATACAAGTTTCTCTAACTGTCAACACCAAACTACATACACGCTACACACTACACTTCCTTTTCAAAAAATTCTAAAAAACGGCGCACATAAATCACGTCTCAGAGTCCCCAGGGGGGGGGACCATAAATGCCCCCACCATCCGCCCCTCTCCCGGTGACGACTCTCGGAGCTGCCTGGAACCACTGTCTGACTCACTCCTTCTTCATTTCTGTAACATTCGCGGCCTTTCCTCTAACTTTCGCTCTGTTGAGCACCATCTCTTCTCCTCTAAACCTCACCTTCTCTTTCTTTCTGAGACAACTGACAGCAAATCCTTTTCTGTATCCTCCTACCTTCTCTATTCTCATTTCAAAGCCAAAGGTGGCTGTTGTGTATAAGTACACAAGAATCTATCTTGCTCTCGTGTTCCTGAACTTGATTCTTCTGAATTCTCTACTCTCTGGCTTCGGCTCTCCTGTCGTTCTCTGACTAAATATATCTGTGCTGTTTACTTATCTCCTAATTCTACTGACTATCAAAAATTCTTTGACTATCTTACTTCTATGATGGAACACATTCTATCCATTTCTCCTTTCTCTGAAATCTCCATTCTAGGAGATTTCAATGTTCACCACCACCTTTGGCTCTCCTCTCCTTTCACTGATCCACCTGGTGAACAAGCCTACATCTTTTCTATCCTTAATGACCTTGAGCAGCTTGTACAGCACCCTACCCGTATCCCTGACCGCCTTGGAGAGAGTTCCAACATACTTGACCTTTTCCTAACAATTAATCCTTCTGCTTACACTGTTAATCTTTTCCCTCCGTTGGGCTCCTCCGATCATAACCTTATTACCTTAACCTGTCCTCTTGCTCCAGTACAGCCTGTGGACCCTCCAAAGAAACGCCGCCTGTGGCACTTTGGAGCTGCAGACTGGGAGGCCCTCAGGCAGTACTACTTTGATTTTCCTTGGAATGATTATTGCTTCCATGGCCGGGAGCCGTCTGAGTGTGCCCTGCGCATTACAGAGGTTATTCTCTCGGGCATGGAAGCATACATTCCTTTTTCATATCCTCTGACTAATGCAAGAAAGCCTTGGTTTAATCACACTTGTTCTAATGCTATCCGCAACAAAGAGGGGGCCTTTAAAAGTTCTAATGCTATCCGCAACAAAGAGGGGGCCTTTAAAAGTTCTAATGCTATCCGCAACAAAGAGGGGGCCTTTAAAAGGTACAGGAGCCAACCCACCCCTGAATCACATCTTTTTTTATATTTCTGCCCGGAATCGTGCTAAGTCTGTTCTTTGCTCTGCTAAAAATAATTTCATCCATGGTAAATGTTCCCAACTCTCCAACTCGAATTCTTCTCACTCCTTTTGGCACCTTGCCAAAAATCTTTCCACCAACTTTACCTCATCATCCTTCCCTCCTCTTTTCTACTCTGATGGCTCTGTAGCTATTTCTTCTACTGATAAAGCAGATCTCTTTGCTCAGACTTTCTCCTCCAATTCTACCTTAGACGATTCCGGTGTTGTTCCTCCATCACTTCCCCCCTCAGACTTCCTCATGACTGGCATTAAAATTTCTTCAGCAGATGTATTTTCTGCCATCACTGGCCTCAATATTAACAAGGCATATGGGCCTGATGGAGTCCCTCCTGTTGTCCTCAAAAACTGTGTTTCTGTGTTTACACCCTGCCTAGGTAAACTCTTTCGCCTTGTCTCTCAACTTGTACCTTTCCTTCTTGCTGGAAGTTTGCTCTCATTCAGCCAGTCCCAAAGAAGGGTGACCATTCCCAACCCTCTAACTATTGTCCAATTGCTTTAACATCCTGCGTATCAAAAGTTTTCGAATCAGTTCTTAACCGAAAAATTTTAAAGCATCTTTCCAGTCACAACCTTCTTTCTGATCGTCAGTATGGGTTCCGTCAGGGACGCTCCACTGGCGATCTTCTCACCTACCTTTCAGACTCCTGGTCATCCTCCTTTCGGGACTTTGGTGAAAGCTTTGCCATTGCACTTGACATCTCAAAGGCTTTCGATCGTGTCTGGAATAAATCTTTGATTTCCAAACCGCCCTCTTACGGTTTCTATCCTTCTATCTGTGCCTTCATCTCTAGCTTCCTTTCTGGTCATTCTATAGCTGCTGTTGTAGACAGCCATCGTTCTTCTCCTAGATCTATCAACAGTGGTGTTCCTCAGGGCTCTGTCCTATCACCAACTCTCTTTCTTTTATTCATCAATGACCTTCTAAGCTGTACATCTAACCCTATCCACTCATATGCTGATGATTCCACCCTTCACCTTTCCATTCGATTTCCGCAACGTCCATCTCAGCAGTTACTTCAGCAAACAAGGGATGCGGCTATGGCACACCTAATGTCTGACTTGGCTCATATCTCTGATTGGGGTAAAAATAATCTTGTTATTTTTAACGCATCAAAAACTCAGTTCTTACACTTATCAACCCGACAAAATCTTCCTCAGGATTACCCACTAATGTTTAATAATGTCCAGCTCAGTCCTGCATCATCCTTGAACATGCTAGGGGTTTCATTCTCTCGGGATTTGTCTTGGAAAGAACATATTACATCTCTTGTGAAATCTGCTTCCAAGAGATTAGGTGTGCTGGGCCGACTCTGAGCTTTCTTTACCCCTGCACAGATGTTGACCTTGTACACGGGTTTTATTCACCCGTGTATGGAGTACAACTCTCATGTGTGGGGAGGCTCCCCACATGCAGCTCTTCTCAATAGGGTGGAGTCAAAGGCTTTTCGTCTCATTAACTCTCCTCCTCTTACTGATTCCCTTCAACCTTTGTCTCTTCGCTGCACTGTTGCTTCTTTATCTCTCTTCTATCACTACTTCAATGGTCACTGTTCCTCTGAACTGTCTGCTTGCATCCCTCCAACTCTACGATGGGCACATAGTACCCGTCTAGCAACAAACTCTCATCCCTTTTCTGTCCAACTCTCTAATGCAAGAGTTAACCGTTATTCCCAGTCCTTCATTTATGTAACTGGTCAACTCTGGAACTGTCTCCCTCTGTCTGTATTCCCTACTTCCTATGATCTCCAATCTTTCAAACGCAGTGTGTCCAGGCATCTCGAAATGAATGGATCTTGAATTTGGCTTTCTTTTGTATTGTTTTTACTTTTTCTTGGAAGGAACAGTATGCGGGCCCATGGCCCTTGGTTCCTTCTTCCTTGCATAAAAAAAAAAAAAAGCTGTTCCCTAGGCAATCTGGTCAAACAGCCCCGAGTCCCTAAGGAAGGCCATAGTCGAGACCAGGCTTTCCCACAGAGCTCTCAAGGAGCATATGTCATGTTGCTGGTGCAGGTGACTTTGTGCAATACAGTCTTCCATAATGTGCTTAACAATATAGGGTGCTGTGTTGCATCCTGGACAGGCGTCAGCAACGGAGTCATCTAGCCATTCTGATAACTCAAGAGGGCTGGATGATACCCACATCTCAGCCTGGCCAGGTGGATCTTGTCCTCACGAGGAAGATGGGATTCAGTAGGATGGATAACAGGAGGCTGTGCATGCAGCTGTGTGTTGTCTTTAAGTGACTGAATGGAGTGGCGAGTGATTTGAGTATGGATATGCTTCAGGAAGCTGGTTTGAGGTGGGAGAGGGAGAAGAGATGACAGCATTTATGTTTGATATCGTGTGCTGGGAGTTGTTTTGATGTTTCTTGATGTGTGTGGATGTGCTGCCATGTAATGTAGTGGATGGTGTGGGTTTGTGGAGGCTGCGGCAAGAATTTGTTTACCTCTCATGTCCAGATGATCCTTGACTTTGAGGACTTTGGTTTCTTGGTGTGGGTGGTCTGTGGATGTAGTAGCTGTGCAGCCTGTGATTATTATTAGGGCATTGTTCTGTATGGTCTGTAGAGTTTTGTAATGTGTTTTAGTGAGGTTAGAAGCCCAAGCAGGGCTTGCATAATTCAACAATGAATGTATATATTGTTTGTATGCTGCAGTGGTGGTCACTTTGCTGTGTCCAAATGCTGTATGGGCAAGTGACCTTAAGGCACTGGATCTTGGTGTTAATTTGTCTTTAATGTTTGCAATGTGTTGTTTAAAGGACACTGATGTATCGTATGTTACACCAAGGATTTTGGGCGTGTGTGTACGTGTGTGTGTGGTAGGGAAGTGTTGTTTATGGTAAGGTGTGGGATGTGACTGTGTTCTGCTGTCCAGTTTGTGAGAAGGGTCACTGTAGATTCGGCTGGGGCTATTTTGAGCTTGTTTGTAATGAACCATTCATGCAGTGTGTTGAGGTAAGGTTGGAGGATGTGTGTGGCTGTGTTTGCATTTTGGTGTGTACATGTTTGTATGTATTATGTTGTCCGCATAGGAAGCTATGCATATTTGTGGTGTGTGGGGTGTGGGTTTGTCATGCATGTATAGGTTAGAGAGAGTAGGGAACAAAATAGATCACTGGGGGATGCTGTTTGTGAAGTTTCTGATGTTCGATGACTGACTGGCAAATGTTACATGTGCATATCTGTCTGCTAAACAGTTTGCCAGCCATCTTTTTGTGTTATTGTGCATGTTTGTGTTGTGTTGAATATTTCATTTGTCAGGTTGTGGTGGGGGATGGCATCGGTTGTGGTGGGGGATGGCATCAAAAGCTTTGCTCATGTCTAGTGTGAATAGAGGTGTTTTGTGTGATGGCCTAGCTGAACTGTGTATCTATCTATTGCCAGATGCCTCAATTCCGCACGGGGTGGCCACAAACAAACCGCCTCCATGTCACTCTGTCCCCCGCCATTTCACTACCCCGCTCCCAACTCACACCCCCCCCTCTCATATACCTCTCCACTCCATCCCTCCATCTCTCCTCGGCCTCCCCCTCCCTCTCGCCCCCTCCACCTCACTCACATACACTCTCCTCGTCAGTCTTTCACTCTCCATCCTCTCCACATGCCCAAACCACCTTAACGTGTTTCTCCTAACACTTCCTATCATGTCCACATCCACGCCACAACACTCCTTCACTTCCTCATTTGTTAGTCTGTCTCTCCATGTGACTCCACAGGCTCCTCTCAAATAACTCATTTCCACTGCTCTCACTCTTGACTTCTGTCCTTCCAACAGGGTCCAAGCTTCACTTCCATATGTTAGAGTTGGTATCACAATACTGTCATGTAACAACTTTTTCACTTCCATGCTCACCTCCCTGTTTCTTATCACTGCTTTCAACGAACCAGCAACCTTCCTTCCTTGCTGCACCCTTTCAAGCACTTCAACCTCCAGACTTCCATCCTTACTCATCACACTACCCAAGTACTTAAATGCACTCACATTCGACATATCCTCCCCATCCAATCTCACTGTACATTCACTGACTTCACTTCTCTCGAAGACCATCACTTTACTTTTCCCTACATTCACCTTTAGATTCCGTTTCTCACAAACTCTCCCAAACTCATCTACCAAGTCTTGCAGCTCCCCTTCGTCTTTGCTCAACAACACAGTATCATCTGCAAACAACAGTACAGGGAGTTTCCAAACACTGCCCTCTCTCACCAGGACCACTCCAACATCCACTGCCCGACCTTGTATCTCTTTTAAAACCCCGTCCATGTACAGACTGAACAACAATGGAGACATGACACATCCTTGTTTCAATCCAACCTTCAAATGGAAAGATTCACTCAGTTTGCCATCCACACACACTGCAGCCTTAGCACCTCATACATACTCTTCACTGCCTTCAACAACTTCCCATCCACTCCATATATTCTTAATACTTTCCACAATCCTTGTCTATCCACCCTGCCATATGCTTTCTCCAGATCCATGAAGGCTGCCATTAAAAAGTCACTGTGCAAGGTCTGTAAGATGAGAGTTTGTGGAGTGAAGCAGCCTAAATCCATGCTGTGATGGAGCTAGGGGGATGTGAGGTGTAACTAGTTGTAATACCAGTCACAGTGACTTTGGAGGGTGTGCAGAGGAGTGTGATGGGGCAGTGTAAGGAATGTAATGTGAGGTCTTTGTTGGGTTTGGATATAGTGATGATAGTGCCATGCTTCCAGATGTTGGGTATTATGTTGTGTGAGTAGCTGTAGTTTGATATGTTGGTGAGTGCTTGTATGTCTTGTGGTCCAAGGTGTTTGAGGTGTATGTTACTTGTGTTGTCTGGTCTATTGGCAGGTGAGTGCTTAAGGCTGCTAATGATGTGCTTCGTCTGGTTGTAAGTGAAAGGTGCGAAGTCTGTGGGGAACTGTCTCTTACGTCGGATGACACGTCGGTCGTCACGATGGGGTTTAGATGGCTGACATGTGAAAAATGATTGATGAGAGTGTTTGCTTGTTGTTTGTTTGAGGGTATGGTGTCTGTTGTTGGGATGGCAGAATGTGACTGTGTAGTGTTGCTGTTGGATAGTGTGATGATGATGTTTAGTGTTCTGTAGAGTCTGCTGGTGTTTGTTTTGGGATCAAGTGTTTGGAGATAATTATTCCAATTCAGTGTTTGCTGTTCTCATATTTTATTGATCATTTGTGTTGAGTTCTTGTATTTGTTGTTTGCTGACTTGTGTATGGAGTGTTGAGGAGTGTCATAGTGTGTCGCGATGACTGATGAGGCTTTGAATTTCTGGTATGAAATTTTGGTTGTGTCTCTTTCTGTTGCCTCTAGGGATGTGTCTTTTGTCTACATTTTGAATAACTGTATTGAAAGTGTGCACAGCAGTGTTGATGTTTGTGATAGATGTCCTGTTTAATGTTTCAAAGTGTTGTTCTGTTTCAGTTGTGAAAGTCTCTCAGCTGGCTCTCATATGATTAATGTGTGTGTGTCTGTGGCCAGCTGGGGTGATTCTGGTTTTGGTAGTGATGATGACTGGGAGGTGGTCAGAACCAAGGGTTCTGACCACTCTCCAGGATGTTGTGGGGGGGAGGTTTGGGGAGCAAAAGGTGATGTCCTAGCCTTCAATAAACTCACATATACTGTACTGAGAGGGCCTTAGTTACAACAAAAATATATCTTTCCATCTGAGTACCTGGTTTGCTGCTCATCTATGGTAACTGATGTATAATAAAATATGTAACCAAATATCAATGATAAACATTTTGGTATCTAAGTAAAGTACACTAGAAAGAAGAATTACAGGTAGTTATTTCACTGTAATACTTTGCCTTATTATCATACATAAAACACAGCTCTCAAGTTTCAAAGGTCCATAATTCTGCTAATGCAACAGTGTTCTTAAGGATAAAAATACTGTATAGGGGATTTGCAATATATCCCAGCAAAGTGCTGAAGCAAGGAGGAACAACAGAGTAACAAAGTATGGCTTACCTGTCTGCATGCTGTGGCTTGGTGATAACAGCATGGGTGGTCGTGGTGGTGGTGCCCAGAGAATTGTCGGTTGGCGTCTTCTCCCAATCAAAGGGATCCGATTCCTTGATACTTCTCCGTTTCATGCACCGCTCAAACAACCCAGAAAGCATCTAACCAACATACTGATTTTAGAATTCTAGAAGACTTTTTCAATGAAAGCTAATAATGCATATTATTAAAACAGAAAAAAAAAAAGTGCTTCTACATCTGAAGATTCTTAAACAATACCCATACACTTTTCCTTTGTTATCTATTTAAAGTAACATCTAATATAAACAGAAAGTTAAATAACAGTACTTACTGCATAATCAGGCTTGTCATGGTAGTCTAACTTCTGGATGTGTTCAAGGAATTGCTTGAAGTCAGAGGGCAGATGTTTAATGAGTAGTCTGTGATCATACTTCTCTTTCATCAAGCCCACCTACATATAATAAGAACAAAAGATGTAAAAATCAGATGTGAAATAGCCTAAAAATACTACAGTTACCTATCAAGCTGACAACAAAGCATTTCAATTACAGTCCTTCCTCCAATTTTACGAGAATATAGTCGACAAAAACCCTCGCAAAATCAAAATTCACAAAACTGAAACAATTAAATATATGAAATAAAGGCAAACTGGTCGACATCACCGCAAGGTAAGCACTTTTTCCCATTCTTTCTCTCGACTGTACCTCTTAATTTTACGATTATAAATGAAACAAACATGAACTGATGTACTCAGTAATATTAATAAGAAAACATCATAGGTAAGAAACATAAAAAAAAAAAAAATGCATTTACACTGATGTGAACACTGGCGTGGTGTACGGGACTGGTCCCGGGGCGAGCCTTGGGTGCGGTTACTGTGGCCCTGCGGGGCCTATGTCATCACTATCACAGTCGGCAGATATTTCCACATCTTACTGTGTTTTTTCTGCCTCTATCATGAATCCTTCGAAGTCACAATCGTCACTGGGGTCATCAGAATCTAAAAGGTTCGGGATGCTAGGATCGCTGGCTGCTTGGGGAGGGCTGGCAGGACGGCTGGTCGATGGGCAGGGTCTCTTGGGGTTCTCATGAATTTTGTGATTAGAGACTGCTTCCTCCTGTTAACTCCATCTCTGTGAGGTCAGCATAAAAGTGAGGGGCCCTGTCAACACTGTGGCATGCTTCCTGAGCCCTAAATTGGTCATATTTGTTGTTCACGATGGTTTCTTTCAGCTGGTCAATGACGGCGAGGATATTGGCCAGGTTATGCATCGGTAATTCTCGGCATGGTTGTGGTTGTGTTAAAATATACATGACTTTTGGAACTCCCTCGTAAAATTGGTGAATCGCAAAGTTAAAATTCGCGAAGTTGAAGGATGTACTGTATATCACTGAAGAAAAATCAAAGCATAGCTGAATTCTCTCTGCACCATAAACATATTGGTATATGCAGTCCTTAATTATGAATAAAATATAAGAGAAAGGATTTGAATGATGAAGATGATAAATATCTATATATCCATCCACAAGCTGATGCTGCATCCTGTAAGGTGTGGCCTTGAAAAAAAAAAAAAAAAAAAAAAAAAAAAAAAAGAAGACCTATAGGCATTTCTGTCCCTACAGTATTCAGTAATGACCTGTCTTCTTACAACACACCAACCTCCCATATATACTCTTGCGTCTTACCTCTCTAACTTACTTGTATTCTGGTCTTTGTCTCCTCTCAACCACCTCTCTCATACACTCTACTAGTCAGCTTCCCAGTCTCCATTAACTCACCTGTCCCACCATGTCACTCCATATGTTTTTTTTATCCAGCGTAATTCAGTCCAGCTAAAAATAACTGTTTTTAATGACTGAATTTTTTATTCACTGTCTCCCAGTATTGATATACCTTTCAGTTAAAAAATATAATTTTAATGACAATGAATCTTTTCTTCATAATCTCCCTGTATTCCACTCCCCCAAGGGAGGGGGGAATAGAGTGCATCCCCAGTATCCCTGCTTGTCGTAAAAGCTGACTAAAAGGGGCACTTTAATCTTCATCCCCTCTTCCCTCTCCATTTCTTGTACAGGTACTTTATCTGTCCCATCTCTTTGCCTTATATTTTCACTTTAATACTCACCCAACTCCCTTCATAGTGCCATACAGTCATTGAGTGGCTTGGTGCTTGCTTTCCTTTTCTTTTTTCTTTAATTATTCACTTCAATTAAGCCTAACTTGGTAACAGCCTAACTGAAATGAATACACTTACACACACACACAAATATATATATATACTGTATATATATATATACAGTAGGCGCGGAAAGTGTTGACGCCATCTTAAAAAAAGAAAACATTCTTGTGGTTAGCAAGGAGAAACAAATAAATTAACACTCACCATTGAATTTAGTATTTACTGGCATTCCCCTTCACCTTTATTATCTTCTTAAGGCGTCTGGGGAGACTGATGGCGTAGTTTTGCAGAACAGACGGACTAAAACTGCTCCATAGCTGCAGCCTCAAGTTTAGGCAAAGATGATGTGTCCATACTACGCAGCTGCCGCTTCATGTGCGCCCATAAATTCTCAATGGGATTGATATCTGGGCTGTTTCCGGGCCAATCTCGAATAAAGGGAACCTCACAGTCTGTTAGCCACTGTTTCACTGACTTTGCAACATGTGCAGGGGCAGAATCTTGCATAAATACTCTTGCCTTGGTTTTATCAAAAGAGTCACTTAAAACATCACATAAGAGCTCCAAATAATTGTTCTGGTTCACTTTTTCATTTGCAGGTAGAATTACCAACCTACCAACACCATAATATGTAAAGCAGCCCCAAGCCATGAGTGAGGCTGGGTATTTAACAAACTTGGAAGTGTACTTAGGATCCAGGGGGTCACTGCCTGGTTTGCGGTACACTCGTGATGAAGGGGTACCAGTGACAGTAAATGTTGACTCATCACTCCAAAGCACAGTTTTCCATTGCTCCTCACTCCAGGCAAGATATTTCTTACAAAAATTTACTCTCTTTTTCTTCTGAAGTGCAGTTAGCAGTGGTTTTTTACGAGCACAAAAACTCCTGTAGCCCAGATCGTCATGCAACAGCTGCTGCACACTTCTGACAGACACATCTGCCAGCAACTGTGGGTTCTTTTCTTTTAAATCCCGTGCTGTTAGCCTTGGATCCTTGCTAACTTGCCTTGAGATCAGCTGACGGGTCCTGAAGGTTGTCTTACGAGGTCTCCCAGGCTTGGGAAGTGGAGTGGGAGGAATGGCCTCCCCACTGTCCTTGAACCGCTTCACCAGTCTCTGCACTGTCCTCAGTCTAACACCATCTGATTTGCAATAAATGGGAGTTTGTGGCCAGCTTTGTATAAAGTAATCACTTCCACACGTTTGTCCTTGCTTGTGGTTACTTTAGGCATGATGAGAATGTGGTAGNTATACATGGATGGGGTTGTAAAGGAGGTGCAAGGTAGGGCAGTGGATGTGGGGGTGGCTCTAATGAATGAGGGTGAGATGTGGAAGATTCCATTGTTGTTGTTTGCTGATGATACAGTTCTGTTGAGCGAAGATGAATGGGAGTTGCAAGGTTTGGTGAATGAATTTGGGACAGTGTGTAAGAAGAGGAATCTGAAAGTCAATGTAAACAAGAGTAAAGTTATGGTGTTTGAAAGGAGTGAAGTCAGAATGCATAGTGAGGTTGGATGGTGAGGATGTGGAGAATGTGAGTACATTGAAGTACTTGGGTAGTGTGATGAGTAAGGATGGAAGTTTTGGGAATGAAATACTTGAAAGGGTACAGCAGGGAAGGAAGGTTGTTGGTTCACCGAAAGTGGTGATGAGAAATAGGGAGGTGAGTATGGAAGTCAAGAAGTCACTGCATGATAGTATTGTGATCCCTACCCTGACATATAGAAGCAAGGCTTGGACCTTGCTAGAGGGTAACAAGTCAAGAGTGAGAGCAGTGGAAATGAGTTACTTGAGGGGAGCATGTGGAGTGACATGGAGGGACAGGTTGACGAATGAAGAAGTGAAGGAGTGTTGTGGGGTGGATGTGGATGTGGTTGAGAAGATTAGGAGAAGTACACTGAGGTGGTTTGGACATGTGAGAGAATGGAGAATGAAAGA